>CAVNYN010220682.1:0-16795 GCA_963692815.1 Nyctanthes arbor-tristis
TTGGCCAGCAATCGATCAATTAACGTAGAATATCAATTTTAGAAGTAGTTGTGTATATTTTTCTTTTATTTTTTATTGTTTAATTAATTGTTTGTTTTAATTTGTTTTAGAGATGTATATATGTTTCTCGTACAATGTACGAGTAGATTAGCTAGTATACTTTAAAAGACAACAACTTTCCTAACCTAATTTACTTTTCTCTTGCCTTCCAGTTGCCCTCTCAGACTCATACTGATTTTTTTTTATAATACTGGTTGGGATATTGGTAGGCTCATGCATATAGTACCTTTGCATATGGTGTTTCATATTGTAGCGGTGCCATTGGAAACTATGAGCTTAAATCAGATATTGTGGTGGCCTACCTCTGATAGCAGATTCACTGCGAGGTCTGCTTGGGAGCTGGTTAGACTGTCATATGTTAGACCATCAGCTCATGGTGATTTTTGAGGGCAGACCGTCCCTGTGACGGTGTCCTTCTTCTGCTGGCTTTTGTGGCAGCGTCTTATCCCAATCGATGACATGATTAGGTAGATGATTCATGTGTAGATGCCTTCAAGTTGTTAGTATTGCTCTGAGGAGGGGTCACTAGAGTATCTATTTATTGGCAGACCGATGGCTAATAGAGTATGGCAGTACTTTTTTTCTATTTTCCATGTTCCTCACCCGGTGTCTGCTAGTATACAGCATTGCTTTCAGCGATGGCGGTTCTCTGGATAGTTGGTTAGACATGGTCACATTCACATCATTGTGCCGCTTTTGGGTACCTACAGGAGTAGTAATGGATTGAATGAGTTTTGCAACTCAGTGAATAACAAGATTGGACTTACATTGATAACACACAATTACAATGCATTAATCAACAAGGCCAATGAACACTTATCCAAATTTCGTGAACCACTATCTATTATATATCACAAGTTTAATAAGCATACAAATATCCGAATCCACTATCTGTCATATGGAAAAAGTATGCACAACCATCCAAATATTACAATCAACTAGTACAATGAACGAGAGTTTTTAACTAATGAAAATTAAACGTTTATCAGTAGGCTATCACTTACGAGAAAAATAGCTCCTACATGAAGCATAACTTGGATTTGAGAAAAGAAATGCAACCTATGCTTGATAAAAAGAAAGAAAAAGGGGAACATTCAACAAACCTTGTCTACTAGAAGGAAAGTTTGTAACTTACCGACCGCTGAACCTGTCACTGGAAGGAATCTATTTGCATGTAAATGATGAGGACATATTAAGAAGACTAGATCATTGAAAGCAAATTCTTCAATGCTGGAACAAAGCAAGTACAGCTGATATCACATATCAGTAGGACATGACATAGATGAGTGTCGAGATTCAAAGGACACTATAAAGGCATTGATTAGGTTATCTAAGAGATTTTTTAACAGAGGAGCTATCTCTAACCCAAGAATCATATTTGCTATAGGAGCAACACAAGAAACAGCCTAGGGAGTACCCAACTGCCAAAGGGGATAATTGCAAAGAAATCCAATATTGTTTCACAAAAGAGCACTGAGTAAAAAAGTACAGTAGGTTCTCTCTTTCCTGATTAAATAAAACACATATTTTAGGTGATGAGTGTATTCTTCATGGTATAATTATCTCCTAACTTAGTTAATCTTACATGTAGTTGAGTAGATTTCTACCTAATTTTGTGTGAATACAGTTCACGTAGGTAAAAAAAGCTCAATTTGGAGCAATGGGAGAAGACGAGATGATTTTTGAAACAAATTAGAGCTTCGTGTGGAAGATAGGGCATGAATGTATTATTTGAGAGTTTTGGAGTGAGAAGGTAGTCTTCAATTAGTTTGAAGACCAATTTGAAATTTTAGAAAACTTACGGGAGGTCTTTTGGATCGTATTCAAGAAGTGCAAAGGCTATTTCAAAGAATTCTCGAGGTTTTGGACTTATTTGAATGAAGAAAATGCTGAAAAGGGCCATAACTGCAAGAAAACGTCAAATCAGAAACCAAAGTACACTGTTTAAGAGTAGACCATGCTGACCATCATATGAAAAATAGCAATCTAGCCGCGGTTACTGCAACTTCTATAGGCTGTGTGCCACCACGGTTTGCAAATCGTGGTGGATAGTGGCCCATATGGGAAGGGTGTTTCTTGACCTTTTTTGGCCCATTTTCAATACAAGCGGTAACTTGAGGGCGTCTACAATAAATAGAGGGTTAAAAAGGTATAAAAGGAGAAGAAAGGACCTCAAGTAAAAAAAAAAAAAAAAAAAAGAAGAATGCAAGGGAACGAGCTTGGATAAAAAAAAGCTAGGTTATGGAGAAGAACTGAATAAGGGAATTCTTGGTCTGGTGCAAACATGTTCTTCAATAATTCTTCATCTTTGTTTTTTTTTTCGCTCAAGAACCTGTTTATGTATTTATACTCCATGAATTTTATTTCTATGAATTATGCAAATGTGAATAGCTAATTCTTTTTGTTGAGACAATCGATGAAGGAATTGACATGTTTTGATCGTGTTAATTCCATTCATGACTCTAATTGCTATTGTGTACTTATATTCTAGAACACTTTATTTGTCCTTTTATAAGCTTGATCAACTTATAATCGTGTTTGTGAATTCATGAGGAAACCCAAAGATAAATCACTAATTTTTCACTTCAATAGAAAACACGAATTGCATAAACGATCGAGATACTTTTATGATTTATGCAATCAAAAAAAATGGTTTCTTTATTGGGTAGGTTTGGTTTTACTTAAGAAAGGCTGCCAAATAACTTTGTAAAATCGATTGTGGGTGCATGATTATGAATTGTCATTAGTGGAATTGCATGATTGAAATGCCCATCTATTGTGGATTCCTGAGTTTTAACACTTTTCATTCATATATTTTCTAGCTCAATAACTTGACTTGCATCTTACTTTCAAATTGAGAACAAGATTAGAATTTACTCTTAGTTTAAGACAATTTATTCTTCTAAACGTTCTATATATATAAGTGAAATAGGTAACAACTTTTCCATATCGGATTGACAATCTGGACTCCTTTAGTCCATTATATTACTTGAATAGTATTGTGCACTTGCGATTTCTCCTCTCATTAGGCAATGGCACCTCACATTGTTGTAATTTCTTACAAGTCGGGAATCTCTACATGATCTCCAAATTAACACTTGTATCTTTGGAGGGATATCTAATTTCCAAAGTTCACACCAATTCCCAAGAACGCAAAACTGATGATCATTTCTGCTAGGATTAATGGACACTTTATACCTAGATTTTACCAAATATTCTCCATCCTTGGTGAGCTGCAAAATCCTTTGATCAGCTGAGGGAGTATATACTCAGTCGGATTTTTTGGATAGCTTCTACATCTCTGGTGGTAAAATTTTCTTGAATGAGATCTAGAATCCTTGCATCCAGGTACAAAAAGATCATTAACCACCAAATCTTCTAACCCGTTAATGTCTAGTGTTTTAACCTAAAATTTCCATCATCATTATCTAACCAAGGATCGTTCCATACATTTATACTTCTTCCGTCTCTTACTCTCCACCTACAAGCCACTTCAAGAAAAGATTTTGCACTTCATATACTCCTCCAACTAGGGATGTATAACGAGCCGGCGGGCTCGGGTAGCCCGTGGCCCAACCCGTGAAAAGCTCGAGCCGAGCCAGCTCGTGGCTCGTTTAAGAAGAGCCAAGCCCTGAGTCAAGCCCCAAATTGAGCGGCAAGCTCGAGCGGGGCCGGCCAGTGTACATAGGCCGTCAAAAGCCCGTGTGAAACTTAAGAAAAAAATAAAAAAATAAAACCACGTTTGTATTTAAAAAAATGAGCCGGCCAAGCCCGAAGAGGCCCGAGCTAAAGCTCGGTTCGAGCCTCAATTTCTTGAGCTAGCCGAGCTGGCTTTGGCTCAGGCATTTTAGGCTCGGGATCAAAAAAGCCGAGCCGAGCTGGCTCGGCTCGTTGACATGGGTACCTCCAACTATGATCGAATTATGGCCTAATTGGGAAATCCCCTCTTAGGTAATATCTAGAAGCAAGTGTCTTGAAAGACACATAATGTCCAGCTTGTGAGACTTTTCAATCTCACACATAAAAACTTCTCGGGGGTTCCTGAACCCCCAACAATTCTAGCCAATGATTTCCATGGCTTTCGACAAGCTTGGTCTCTATATCCGACCGCTTAAAAATAGTTCTTTTGCTCAATCCAACTATGATTATGTGATCTTGACCTTCACGAGATGAGTTTCGCTATTTGGGCTTTCGTATTATGGTCTGCTCTTCTCTTTATTCAGCCCTCTTGCAGTTCTAGTCCATCTTCTTCTAGCCATCTTCTATGTTCTAACATCACCTCTTACATGTCTTAACCATTGGTTGATTGTAACGACCCACCCTTCAAGAAAAATAGGCACAGTGGAATATAATTATTTAACCTGATAAAATCGGCATGACGCTACGTATCTTAATCAGACCCTCCGTGAACTTCTAATGGTCCACACTATTGACATGTACAAATCTACAGTAAAAAGCAACTATGTAAGCCATAAAGACTCAGTAAACATGATAACATGCGTGGCTTGTTCATGATATCTAACAAATGAGCTGATACTGTCATACACAACCAACCAGTCATGCAGGGCCGGGGTCCTATGTATAAAGCACCGCCTGAGCTCGTCATAAATAAGGCCTGTCAATTCATAAGCACGCACATGCCTTGATCCCAAGGACTTACCATGCCTTGACTGACGCCAAGGACTTACCAATACCAAAAGACAAGGCTTGACCATATCATATCCACTGTTGGGACCTCAATACTGTGTTCAGTATATATACCCAAATAGTAGGCCGTCAAGCCCCCAACACTGCATCTAGTATGTATACCCGGTCAGCCAGCTACCGAGCCTCCAACACTCACGAGGGTTACACTGCCCCAAGTAGTATATCTACCCGGACGGCTACATAAGAGGTGCATTATATGGGGACCTTACGCAAATTACCCAGTGCATTACCAATGCACAGCTCACCTCATCATGACATGATCCTCACGTATGCTAATCATCCACATACTCAATGTATACATGCTTGACGTGCTACACATCACACACAATATAATAACATCAATCTATTAATGCACATGAGAAAAAACGCTTGCATCATTCACATATCACACGTAACGAGCATATACTAAATAGTTTAAGCTTTGTACTATGGCAGAGTTATCATATTTACCTCTAAAGTTGCTTGAACACTCTATCCCTACATTACATGTATATGCACCATATTAAAATCACACTATAAAGTATATACGTTAAAAGGATATAGAAATTACTTGGCTAGCCGAGTAGGATACCTGGCTGGGCAGGTATTTGGCTTGGCTAGCCAAGACATATTACCTGGCTGGCAAGGTAAATGCCTGGCTTGCTAGGTAATCACTTAGTTGGACAGGCTATGAAAGCTGGCTGGCCAGGTAAATGCCTGGCCAGCCACATTTGAGAGAAAAAGAACTCGTACGTGGGCTTTTGACTTTTTCTGTTTTTCCCCTTTTCCTTTTCTTTTATGGCCTATTTATTGTTTTTCTTAAGGGCTAACATGCAATTAAATTTCCTTTTTAATTGTGCATTTACCCTAGGGTAAACTTCGCAATTATCCTTAACAGATAATCGTCATCTTAAAAATATTATATTGCATTCTTAATAAATAATTTTATCCTTAATAAAATCGAACATAGCACTTTATTTAAATCCCGAAAATTCCAGAAAATCTCAAGAATTATAAATGAAATTTTGGGGCATTACATTGATTGTGTGGTTAAGCTAGTAAATTTGTTGTTCCCTTTAATGATAACCGCCTTATTTGAAATAGGCAACTCCATGGTATCCGTTATGATGGGGCCTTCCATAGTCATTAGTCATTCCTCTCCTTACTAGAAACATCATCCATGAGCCAGTTAGCTACTTCATTGCCAGAAGAATTCCTTGTTGGTTCTTTCCATCTGAATCCACATTCCCTCTTCAGTTCCCCTTTTGGCATTGTGAAATGTTTATTAGAAAACCTCCAGAAATGCCCTAGAACCCCATTAAAATTGACTCAAGACCACCTTCCTTAGAATAACTCCAACATCCCCTATCCCTTTCCTTGTATTTTGGGGGAAGTGAATAGTGCTCATAGCACTATGAGCACTATTTGCTTCCCCAACTATAGAGAAATGGATTTTATTACGAAAATGACATTACCATAATTACGAAATTGCCACCGTAGTAGTTATCAAAATGCCATTCTTAAATTAATTTTGCTTTCTAACACTTAATTGTTTCATTTTGGGTTACAAAATTTGTGGTTTTATTAATACTATTAATTAATTTCGATCTTTCAAATATTCTTTTTTTTAATGTTTATTAATTCCCATTATTGTAATTTAGATATTTAGAACAAATGGAATTTTATTTCGAATATGTACAATACAAACACGACAAACTTAATAAACAATAAGTTAAGTTTGTTAACAAACACAACAAACTGAACAAGTTAAGTACTACAGTGGAATCAAGCAAGAACAAACAACAAGCCAAGCAAGACGATGAAAAACTTACCAAACACACCAGGAAATTGATACTACTCGGTAAACAAAGACCACGGTTTTCAATAATCCAGAAAATCACTTGATGCTCCTCCAAGATCTCCAAAGAACTAACTGAAGGAACCTAAGCTATTCTGAGACCCTTCACCTTCATGCTCTCTTCTCTTTTGGGTAATTCTAATATGTTCATCTTCCAAGAATTTACACACTTGGAGGTTTGCCACTATAGACAAATCAGTGAATAAAATCTTTTTCTCCTCTTGTTCCTTCCCAAAGTAGAGTTTCCTCACTTCCAAGTCATGCCATTTTTGCCTATTCTCACCCTGCTCTGCAAGTATTCTCCAAATTTATGTTTTTCCAGAATAACTTCAATAATCTTTGAGGTGTCATCCTCATTTTTCCTCTTAAGTTTAGACTTTTAAACTCCAGCGGGATGCTAAGTTGAAGGACTCCCGTAATTTTTATCATCAAGGTTCAAATTGAAGGGCGATATTTCCTGATGCGTTGGCAAGGACATGTAGTCTTCCTGACAGGGAGAATGAAGCTCGATGAAACTATTGTTGCCCTTAACACTGGACAAATCTCCTCCCTGGGTTTTCATCATTGATAAATTTCTCCATGTCTTTCATTAGAAGCCATACAAGATCGAAGTTCCAACTGATGCAAATTTTGGCTCTTGACACTCCACTATTTCTTTCGCTCTTTGATACTGTGAAACAAAAGCAAAACATGAGTTAGATTGAGTTTAATAGTGTAGAATAGAATACTAGACTTTAGCACCTAAAATGTCATGCTGGGAAGCACCACTGGGATGAGCATCTTCAACATGGCAAACTCATCCCTACATTTTTCTGATTTCAAATTCAATAGTTTAGATTTGCTTATCGAGTGATTTCACACTACGTTACTGCGTGATGGATAGTGGAAGTTTACTATTGTCCTTATCTGTAACTTGAGTCCAAAGCATATAGCATATACCCAAAGTGTCCAACTTTAGTGCAAATTAATGTGTTGGAAATTTCATATTTTTTCTGATTTTGCTCGAGGCACAGCGCTTCCAGGTTGTTATGTCATTCAAGGAAAAGAATATGACACGGGTTATTACTTAGATGACAGCACACAGTATATATCCAAAGCGGTCGACTCTTGTGTAAACAATTCACGATCCCCGTGGTCCAAGAAAGAAACTATTTACAACTAAACAAAAGAGTTGTAGAAAAGAGTACCTTTAGAGATTAGCCGTCTAAGTTTGCAATTGTAGCAGGACCTGTATACTTTTGGGAGAAGCGTGTATTGAAAGATATAATGACAACATGCATTATCTTACATAAAATGATTGTCAAGGATGAACATGAGCTTGATTCCCCCTTCAGAAGTGGAGGTAAGCACCAGAGATCGGAAGAGCGTCGTGTAGATGGATCACGATGAAGTTCGGCACCAAAAGTTTTCTTGACCGACATCAGCAAATTAGGAATACCACAGCCCATTATGCACTCTATGATGCCTTAATTAGATATCTATGGGAGTAATATAGTAATGCTAAAAATTAGGTTCGTGTACGTTAATGAGTTGGCTTGAGTATGTCTTTATTGATGTATCGTTGTATTTTTATTTCCTTGAAACTATTCACGTGCTTCTTAATGTGTCGTTGTCTAGTTGCATTTCAAAAAAGTGTAATTGTTAATAGTTTAGTTTTTGTTATGGGTTATTTGATAATTTAGATTTTTTTTTGCCCCCAACGACATTCTGTAATAGGCTATTTTCGATATACAAACAATTTAATCTTAACTTAAATTATAATTATTATACAAAATAAGCATGGTTTCAACTAAATAAAAAATATGATTCCTATTTTTATACAATTAAAACAAAATGAAAGAAAAATATAAGAAAATATGTTCCCCTAAATTTAGGGGAAACCATTGGAGTGCAATATTGCCTGCCCCTAATTTTAGGGGAACTAATTTTAGGGGAAAGGCTTTCCCCCGAGTATAGGGGAAACCCTTGGAGACGATCTTAGGCTTCCTTATTTTCTTCATTCGTTTTAGGGGTGCTTGATATCGATAGGATTGAATTATCTCAAATACCATCGAAGTTTTTAAATGTGATATCATAGCCACAATACTAGTCTCAATTACCACCAATCTTTTAAAAAGTTATTTCAATTGTCATTGTACTTTAACAATTATCACTACCATTTAACTTATGAAAATATTACTTGGTTTGTCGGTGAACTTGTTTAAATCGGATATTTTCTTAATTGAAAATTATTTGACTGTATGATATATTAATAATTGAAACTGTCAAATAGAAAAACCCGTTTTCTATATTTTTGCTTTATTAATTTTTAATTAGTACCTAGTGGCCAATGGAATAAGTTTTTTTGTAAATTCGATGGCATGTGAAATAAGTTTTAAACTATAGCGGTACTGGAGACGACTTATCAAGAAGTTCAATAATATTTGAAGTAAATTTGAAAGTATAGTGACATATGGAATAACTCATATCGACAGTGACTCGAATCCTCATGTAATTTCTCCAAATGCCTCTATTATTGTTCGTACCATATTATCGGGGACGAGCCAATGAAATTGCCTAGTTGCTTACCAACACTTCCCAACATAAATCCAATTGGCATCTGTACCAAAAAATCCACATAATGCAAGGGAACTTGCGTTGGAGTTTCGCCCGGTTTTAGATGGACCAGCAGCATCAAAGCACATCATCAGGTAAGCCATCAAACGCTTATGGGTCATTCATGGTTTAGCAAACAAAAATAAAACAGATTACAACTAAGACCAGTGAACTTGTCACCAATAACAACCAAAATGTGATGTTTATGGTTTGTATCCCGTGTATACAATAAAAACCAGCCAACTAGAGAAATTACTAGTAAATTTTTTATAAAAGCAAGCTTAGAGACATTTGGCAGGACAAATTTCCAGGTACAGGAGAAATACAAGTATATACACTCCCAACACATGAAATCATCGCAAACAAACATATACACATGGAACCATTTCAAATACAGTCACTTCCCTGCTAAATAAAAGATGTTTACTTCATGAATCACCCTTTTCTGTTAAAAACACGTAATACCTTCAGGCTAAACGCTGAACGAGAGCAAAAATCTTGTGTACTTTCTATAATAAACCAGATATTACATAAATAGTAGTCTGTCACTCTTCTCATTGTGCTAGATCAACTGAAAGTGATCTAAAGCAACTAGACCTTAAAGCTGAACAGAAAATAAAGGACTACAAAACTGTTGTTTGTAATTAAACTATTGGTACACTACTTTTCAGGAAATAATCTGTTGATGTCTGCTGCATTAACAATCTGTGACTCCACTGCTCACTTCCCAAATAAACAAAAAGCTCGATAAATCAGCGTACGACATTAAAATGTTAAAGCGATGGTGACTGGACACAAAGGCCAAGTGATGAACTTCCAGAAACATCAATACGACAAAAGGAAATCCAAAAGAATTACACAGCCAGGCTTGACCAGCTTCTCGAACTCCCTATTTATTTCACTTTTGAGATGCATGATTCTTGTCCTCAGATGTACTTATTAGCACATTATTGCTATCATTAATGTTTAGTGTTCCTCATCCTTCAATTTGAAAGTCCAACCAGGAAAGTCAGACTCTGAGAACAAACACGCTGGAGTGGATTTGTAAAATGCCAATGGGACTTGCTTCACCCTTCGTCTCATCTGTAGTTACAGTTCAAATTTAGCAGGGTCAACCGCAATTCTAGATGATACACTGGTGATGCAGACCAAAAAATGAACAAAAACAGATATGGGATTACTATGCAAATTCACTTACGAATTTACAATATGGTAGATCCAACAATCTTAATATTTTTTTATTGTTTTTACTCATAAAGACTCCAAAAAGACGACTCAGGGCTGCCCTTCTGTTTAAATAACAAAAACCTACAGGCCCTAATAATGCAAACGACAAAATTCCACCTACTAAAGACATTTATGAAAAGAGTACAAAAGAAGAATTAAGGATCTAAGAGCCAGCCGTTTATAAATGGTTGCATTGATAAACAGGTGAGGCGTCACTATTGCGGTTGACATCTCACACAAACGTGACATGGTCTATTACATTCATGTTATATATCCATCTGAGGTGTCAACCATTGAGTACCTAGAAATTAAAAGGTCATTGCCAAACCCATCTTCATCTCTACTAATCAATAACTGTAATACAGCGCAGATGAAAAATAAAACTAGTTCGCGCATTGCATATGTTGCATAGAAACCAAGGAAACTGATATTTAGATTAAAAATTCGCTGCATATCATTCTTAAGCTATTAGAAGTTAAAACAACAAAATAGCCATCATTTTGTAATCTTGAAAACATAGTGGAGAAACGAAGTCACACAAACTTCAATGTGCCATGCACAGAGCAAATAATGACAACCATGCATAACAAGCAACAAATAAAAAAATTTATGTGCATTAAAGTGAAGTTACCTCATTATTGAAAATTGTTGCATATGAACCAGAGCTGAAATCTTTAACTGCAATTTCAGGAGCTTTAACTTTGGCAGCCAAATCATTCTCAAAGGACAAAATGAATCTGATACGGAAGCACGAGAGGATAATTCAATAAGTACATAAATCAAGCGATACAGATGTGCAAAATAAAATGAAGTGTGTGCATATACACGGGTCAGATATGGAAGCCGGACCTTGAAACTGGAGGGCAGTAGTGATGACGCAGAGTATCAAACTCCCAGAGAGAGCTACCTGTTAGATATTCTCATATATGTTAATCATACTTCTATACACAGTAATAATAAAATCAAAATAAAATAAAAGCAGATCCTCTGTGTGCATTGAATGGGATCAATCAAACAGTGGCTGTCTAGAGAATTAAAATTATAATGTGCATGTCTTCTAGATGCAATCATTCCCAAAATTCTGTTTCAATTATCACACTTGCAGGTTATATGACCAATAGATGAAGGCATGAAATAGGACTTTCGCCAGAAGAAGAAAAACAATTTAACAGAAGAATCAATTAGAAATCTCAAGGCAATCTCAATTGGTGTTTTGTCTTTGAGAAAACTGTTTCAGAATTAATAATAAAATTAAATGAAGAAATTAAGAACAGTAGGTATGAATTAGAAATAAACCAAGTTAAGACGGGCTGAATTAGTTATAGGTTTTCCCAAATCTCAAAGCAGTGATTGTTCATGATTAAAACCCATAGTGTTTAGAAGTATGAAATGCGTTCCCTGATTCTTCCTACTTTTTGACAGCGATCTTTCAGAAGACTATAATTTCACATTAGAAAAGCCACAAAGACCCTCTTAATGATATACAGCTAAGCTTTAGCCAGTAGACTATGAATCTTCAAATTCCAGTCAAATGATTAATACCAAGATTCTGGACTTGTTTTAACCATAAACTGGAACATAATTCTGAAAGCCATTCAGCCTGAAAAAACGTTACCTCATGAAATTAGAAAGAAAAACAAAAACATTTATTGTTTAAGGCACTGAAAACTTGAAAGCAGTGCAAGAACTGTAATTGATACGAATAATGCTATTAATCACAAGTCAGGCTCACCGCTCTATGTCACAGTGTGTTAAATGATAACTCTAATTAAATGCAAAGACAAGAATTCTAATTATCATTTAATGACAACTAGTGGTGGTGCTTGTACCACTGGTGATAAATAGTATTACTAAATTGACATTCATCTTTGTGGATTGATTCAAGTGGACTAGATGATTGAGTCACTAAGGTTGCCATTGCAGACAAGAGCGGGCTTTCCAGTTGAAATCAGTGGTTTCCACTAATGAGTTGAGAAACAAAGGAAAAGGTTAATATAACTTGCAGTTCAGATTAAAAAAAAAAAAAAAGACAGTGGGCGCTGAAATGAGCAAGGAGTAGAGAGGCTAGTCGTCACGACATACAGACAGGTCCACACAGAGCCTGCAGAAACACTTAAACCCTAGAAATCATTTATAGAGCAGAAAGAGGCCTTGAGTAACTAAGCAATGTATGCATTCCAGATTCTTTGCCACTGCTTAGCATTATCTTCGCATTTGATAATTGATTCACATTGGCTTGAAAAACATAAATATGTAACAAAAAGGACGAAGTCTCAATTTTTATTATGAAAATGAACACATTTAGCAACTCCCAAGCGATTTCTTTTTGCTCCCAGGAAAGGATTAAAGAATTGCTGGTACACATCAACAGGAAATGGGCAAGTTTAGTGAACCAACAATGAGGATTCACACTGATGTCTAAATTGTGCAGCGGTATCAAAGGTAGAGGAAGAACGGCAAGAAATAGAGAAGATGCAAAAATTGGGGCGATGCAGTCTACAGGGACACTGCAAAACATGGTTTCATGCAAAGTCTTTAGAATCTGCACATGGGTCCATACTATTTTGGTATACTTTTAAGATTTGTCAATCAAATCAAGAATAAGCTGCAAGAAAAAGCTGTGACTTGGGATTCCTCAGACTTTCTAATAACGGCTAATTCTCCGATTAACATTAAGGATTATCTGCATATATGTAAAGGAAAAGGGGCAAGTTACTACTCCACGCACTCATTCATTGCATTCATGAAAATAATTTCCTTTATAGTTTATTGCTTTTCCATGTGCAGTTTTGAGATTTTAACAATAAACTCTCGTGAAAGAAATTATTTATGTAACCTGGCAAACTGTTATCCATGCGCCTGCTTGTTTCAAATATTCAGAAGCACAAAGGAGAAAGTAGAACTCACTAATGGCATTCGTCTTTTTGGGATCACTTTCATCATTCTTAAAATGATCAATGCTTAGTTTTTTGTTGGACAAATGCCTGCTGTTATCAGAGTTCTCCTCATCATCAACACTGTGTTTTTCTTCTCCAAAAGTCTCTTCAGTTGTCTCATGACCACCTTCCTGTACAGCATTTTTAAGGTTTCATTAAACACGCTAGTCAACCCGTTACAAGAACCAAAACAAGCTCATAAACAAAGTGAACACATCTAACATATATGATGGGCTGAAAAAATAAGATTAAATTGATGTTTCTCCTTACAACTTACACAAAATTGATGAAACAATGTATCATTATGAAAATGAATGAAGTTTCGTAGTAATACGTTCATATGGATAGATAAGATAATTGATTATTACAGCAAAGAGATAGAAAGATAAGAAGCGTGGGGGTGGGTTTGGAAAGAAAGAAAGAAGGGGATGGGAGTCTTCTTACCCGATGCACCAAACAGTTGATTGAAGGATGTCTCTGCAAAAGGTTGTGAACTAAAGCAACAATGACCAATGCACCAGAAGGAGGAACACAAAGTGCAAGCCTGCTCAATTTCTTACAAAAAGCAGCAGCCAAGTATGCTGGAAAAAGCGATGATTTCAAGCATGAATCCAAAAGCTGTAGATCACATAACGCAGTTAGAGATATGATAAGAATACAAAATCTGAAAATCCTTGGTAAATTAAGCTTTATTTTAAAACAGAATGGATGTTCTTGATAATGAGCTGTCCTCAGGCTGCACAGGGTATATAGTACTTAATCCTGATCGACATATAAAACAAATGGTGGCCTTGAGTTAGAACAGCAATAGTCATATAAAAGGGATACAAAAGTAAGAAGACCAAGGCCCCGTATGAAATCAATTCTCATTCAAAATCATTTATATTCACACATTTATTCATTAAAATAATGTGGACATAAATTCGTCAATTTTCCTTTTCAACCACACATTCGGCAAAAAATCACTTTACACAAAATCAATTCTCAAAAATCTAAACCATACGGGGTCATAAATGCAAATATTGTGTTAAATTTTGGCAAAAAAGTCGAACTTACTACAGTGATAGAATTAACAAGGTCCAAACAAAACCGCCATGTAGAACAGAGTAGGTCAGGTGTTAGGAGGGGGAGGGGGGGACTATAGAACATAATATAGTAGTCTAGTATCAGGCCAGAATTTGAAGAAATACATTTTAGAAGAATGGCTTCCGTAGTGCACAAGTATAGACAAAAGATGAAATACAAAGTGTGATGTTATCATCTACAGGCCCTACATCATATAATTCAGAAACATGGTCCCATGACAATGATGGAGTAGAATCTTGGTAAAAATTTTCCTGGGAGAACACATGTTCATGAAAATTATTTCCAGCAGAGTCCTCATAACTTCTCTTTCGCAGGTATAAAATAATGTCATTAATGGGGAACGAATCTTGGCAAAAAATTTCATGGGAGAACACATGTTCATGAAAAAAATTTCCAGCAGAGTCCTCATAACTTCTCTTTGGCAGGTATAAAATAATGTGATTACATCCACCGCTTGAGCCTACAACGTGAATAAGTGACCAGCTATCATACAGCGAATGAACTGTAATTACTAGCTATAACATATACAATTCACACCCATTAGTAAGAAGTCATATAGAAACATTCACATTACCTGAAAGAATTTTGCCCTATATCTTGCCATAAAAATTGAAGGGTCCAACAAAGCATAAAGCTCATTGTAGAAGTTTGGATATTCAAGCCCGTGTTTCGTCATGAGAACATATAGGCTGCTTAAAGCCATAACACTCACAACACCACCAATACTGTATGACCGAGTCAAGAAGTCACTGTATATCAGAGGTTAAGAACAATGGTTAAAATAGTTCTCAAGCTCAAAAGACAGAATAATCAAAATAACAGAATTCAGAAAATCACTACATAATTTACCATAACATGATTGGCTTAGACAGGTGAGGAATGACATTCTGATGAAGTGTAACGAGAACCTGAAAATTGGAAGAAGGGTCGGAAAAATCACATTAGTAACTGATTGGAACTCAGATACAATAAAACTAAACCTTGGCTCATAAATTTAGGCCCACTCCATAAATCATTTTCACTACAATTGAACTGATATATGAATTCTCTTTCAAAATTACACAAAATAAAATAAAAAATAAAAAACAAATCTGGCTTGTAAACTTCAAATAGAACTTTTAGCATTTCATGACCTTCTAAACTTTAAGCGTAGGTATATTTCTATTGATTACAACATTTACCATGAAAACAAAGAGGTGATATGTCAGGATGTAAGTTATAAGAAGATTTAATAAAATTAATATTATTCCACAACAATTAGAACTTAGCTCAGAGTTCGCACATAGTTTAGCGAATGAATGATCTATGACAAACCAAATTCAGAACAATAAATGTAAAAGCTAATTTATTCTTGCAAAGCTTCCCAGATGGCCAGACAACTACAGAATGAAGAGTAAGACAAACATCTAGAAGTGTCATCCAGATTGATGAGCGGGTATGTGGGTTAGGCACTCCTCTAACTCAACACAAGTAATGAAGATAATTTACCAGTACTCCAACCAACACAAGAAGAAATGAAAGAGTGTCATGATCGAGAGGTTTAGTGCCTTCTTAAAAATGAATACCCTAACTTCTGGAGTCAACTTAGATAATGAAAAGAAAGAACAAACCACTGGAAGCCTCATTTCTTATCCGCCAGATAGTTTGATTCAAATCCAATGACTTATTGACCCATGAATCTTGCTATTCCCAACTTGAACCTTCTATGAAACTATTTTAAGTTGTTGGATGCATAAGACAGTTAATTATTTCAAAAACATTAGCAAATTTTCAAAAGCTATTTCATCTGTCATTAAAGTATTATGACATCCAAAGTAATTTCTGAAAAGGCATACCTTCTGTAAGTTTTGAAGTTGAAGCAATCTGATAATAAGAACCAGGAGATAAGAATACTCAAAACAGCGTTGGAGCCAAGATTTTTAAGGAAAATAAGAAAAAACTTTAAGAGAATACTTGACAAAGACTTGATAATTTTAACATTCAGAAAACAGGTGCTTATAAACTGATGATTTTGGAATCTATTTGTACTACTAATGCATTGAATGCATATAACCCCTTAACTACTAATACACTGAATGAAAATGACCTGTTGTATTTGAAACTTACTCTAATAATTAACTCAACTGCACATTTCAAAAAAAGGAAAAAAAAATACTCTTAACTGCATAATTAATTTGCATCAGAAGTATCAAGTTTTATAGTAAAATGAAACGCGAAGTAACTTTTGTAAGGTTCAGTGTCATTTGAGATAAATAACTGCACCAAAAAAAGAATGGTCTGTCACCTACCGTTTTATAGATTTTTTTTTTTTTTTTTTTTTTTTTTTTGGGGGGGGGGGGGGGGTGGG
>CAVNYN010220682.1:16815-113279 GCA_963692815.1 Nyctanthes arbor-tristis
CCCCCCCCCCCCCCCCCCCCCCCCAGGCAGCTTTCAGAGGGTCCCCTATCATGAGGATAGATTGTTAGCTTAAGTAGAGAGAAGTCATAAAGGACTGTTTTGAAAAATAGCACTTTGATCCACGTCCTCAATCCCTATTTCTTTCTTCTCCCTCTCAATATGGTACAGTTCAGCCTGTTTGTTCTAAGCTTCAAACACGATGTCCATTATACTCATTTCTCTTGTTGCCTAACACATAAACGAAGGCCTCAAAGACAACCATTGACCACCTAAAATAAAGAAGCAAAGTAATATCTTGTTTCTTCTACCTAAATTTGGAGTATAACTTTATGAAAAACGGGTTGAGAAAGCTCTATAGCTTGCTTGTCTGTTGTCACTTCTATATACCTCAACAGAACGTCCATGGATCAACAACAGTTAGGGAGCTCTGACTCTGTTGATAGAATTCCAATCATGAGTTTTCATGTTGTCCATTTTTCAGATTGACTTGCTAGTTCTACTTACAGGAAACTCTTTGCATCTCAAATATTTGATCTCCTTGCAATACTCCACAGCTAAAGCCATCACATTGATCTTTCACGAATGTCTTGAAGAGGACATTGTTATTACAGGTCTAAGGTGCCTATCTTTACAAGTCCACATTAAGATAAAAAGCAGAGTCTCCCAATGCACCATTTTATTGTCCCCCCCCCTCTCCTGAGTATGTGAGTATGTAATCTAGTAAAATAACATTAACTGAACTACACATGGAAGGGCTTTTGTTAAGAAAAGTAACCAACAAGATAGGGCAGACTTTGCTCCTCTCTAACTAATAGGTCCTTGCTTAATCATCCTATTTATAATAGTAAATGACGAGATAATTCCTCAAAAGGTAGCCTATTTGACTCTTCATCCATCCCTCCAAAATGAAAGGAATCATCTCGTAGATGTTTACTTAACCTCCTTGTATACATCAAGCGGAAGTGGAAGTTGAAGAAATGATATCCAAGCTTTACTGAGCTTGAGTTTCAACTTCTTTGCCATATTGCTCTTTGATAAAACCTGAAATGTGCCAATAAATTGAGTATATAAGAGAAAAAGCTGTTTTTGATAAGTTTTGATTGCTTTATGAAAACAACATTACAATCTTGTATCAAAATTCTTACAGGAACGCACCTTATCATTAGACTTCTTAGATTTTTTCCGTTCATCGCCCATGTGAATATGTCCCTCATCATTTCCTGATTTTCACACATAAAAGCAATTTTGTTCAACAAGATAAAGATATAGTGGGGTTATTGATATGAGATTAAAGAACGTAGAAGCTATATTCAGTGAACCAAAAGAAAATTGTCCTCAGAAATGATGAAACAGTACATAAGTGAAAATCCAATTAATTTAAGGGTAGAGTTAAAAATTATTGAAATACTTGTATTATGATCTCCAAGATAAACATTTTACAACGATCTTCTGAATAACATCCGTCATGCATGCCATTTCTCTTTAATTGGATAGATTATAGTACCATCATGAAAATATCTCGGGCTCCCAATATACAAGTATTTTCAAATTCTCCTAAATTTAGCTTACTATAAATTACCAAAATGATACTTTCTCCAGAGGTATACAGATCATATTTTCATTAATATTCCTTTTCCATGAAATGTTAATAATGGAGATTATATTTGGAAGTATTATAAAAAATTTAGTTTATTTTAAATTATTATTTTTATTTCCTAATTTGTATTAAATTATGTTTTATTGACTCCATGTAAAATTAGGGTTTCATTTAATTAGTTTCCTAGTTCAATTAAGTTAGGTTGAGCCCTATATATAGGAAGTGTATAGATTGTTACAATCAAACTTTTATTATGAACTAGTAAGATTGAATACATAAGCTTGTCTTTTTGTGTTATCGAAATAATTTTACACTATTTACTCTAAGTTTGATAAAAAGAAGAGTGAATTCATTAATGTTCCGCGCATATGTATTGACTACATAATTCAATTAATTTCATTTTTTTAAAAGAAGATTAACATGTTTATATTTTTATTACAAAGTGAACACGACTGTGTAACTTCCTCAATGCATAAATCTTTCAGTTAATACGACATTCAAGTTTTAAAAATCTGAATAATTCATGTATTTGGCATAGAACCTATTTAGTTGCAAAATGTCCACAAATTCGCAAATACATGAATACAAAATAAATTTTAATTTATTTATTTATTTATTAACAAATACTATGTGTCTAAGTTCATCAAATAGTGGTTTCAATGTGAGAAATCATTAAATAGATCGGAAGAGCAACTTACAAATTCAATATTTATTTATTAACAAAAATTATATGTGACTAAGTCCATCAAATAGTGTTTCCATTGTGTGAATTCATTCTATATAGTATTTCACCTTACAAATTTGATTAGTGGTTACGACTTTTTCAATTAATATTTTTAAAGATATTAATGAAATGGTTTCAATTTTCAAGAATGTAATTGTCCAAAAAAATGATTCTCACTTCACGGAATACTTAATACGTTATACATCAAATCTTTTTTCCTTCCTCGAGGTCCTCCAACACTCTTCCCTTTCTTGTTCATCCTTCCTAAGGCATTTGTCATGAATTTCTGTTAGAGTAAAATCCTACCATTTGGTTTGGGCACACTATAGTTTGGTGATTTCAAGAAGAAATCTAGGGCCATCCGCAGATTGACCAATACTATCACCCAAAACCATCAACCACATTCCTTTACGCCATCCACATACATACTAGAATCCCAAGGTATGACCTAACTTTTAATACATTAGTTCACTGATGCAGAAGCAGTTATGGCTATTTAGTTGCTCATTTATGCATGTAGCCCTATTACTAACCAAATACAAGCCCAACTTAAGCATTCTCACTCATTGAATGACAACGCACTTTAAGATACACATAGCTTAACCACAACAGAAGCCCATATCAACAGCGTTAAACTCAAGCACACTAACACAAACAATGAGATCTAATTTAAAGCAAACAAGAAAATAATGACGGCTTAATTTAAATTAACGCTCTTTCTTCACCTTTTACCCCTTTCTCCAAATTCTTTGGTCATTTTGGTCCATGCATCTTGCTTAACTAGCTCGAGAATCTTGAGAACTACCTTCACTTTCACTGTAACAACCCGCTCTACTTTGACATGATATTGTCTGCTTTAGGCCTAGCCCGCATAGTTTTGCTCTTGGATCCTCACCCAAAAGGCCTCATGTCAATTGGAGTAAGTCTCTTAGCTTATAAACAGGTCTCATTTTCTTCACCCAAGCGATGTGGGATTGAGGCTGTCACAATCACTCCAAGGGGGCCCAACATCCTCATTGGCCACACTTCCAGTTGGGCTCAGCTCTGACACCATCTATAACGACCCGCTCTACTTTGACATGATATTGTCCTCTTTGAGCCTCGCCTGCACCGTTTTGCCCTTGGGTTCTCACCCAAAAGGCCTCATGTCAGTTAGAGTAAGTCTCTTAGCTTATAAACAAGTCTCATTTTCTTCACGCAAGCGATGTGGGATTGAGACTATCACATTCACAACATAAATGACTAACACGGTAGTCCTCATACTAGTATAGGATGTGTCAAGATTCAAGATACTTGGGGACATGATTATGTGTGGCATTGATCCTCTAAATTGGCGTTCTCCTACTTTGTGAAATGAAGAAACAAAACTGAAACAATTTTAAGAGATTGTTGGGTTTCAAAGGAGTATAGAACTGAATTTCTTTTCGAATAAGATTTGGATCCACTCACTAAATTTTGTGATTAATGATATTTGTAAATCGGCCCGGATCCAGCTGAAAAAGGGAATGGAATACTAAATGAGTCTTATGAGTGGTACATGCATAGTTAGACTATGCAAAACTTAAGGATGATCAATACACATGTAGATCCCTAGATGAGCTCACTATTAAGTATTACACTTAGAAGTGTCTCTCTTCTGGTAGTCTTTATCAACCAAGTGAGTCTCAACAGTCCCAATGTAAATTAAAGGGTGTTTGACATGGTTTTGAAAAACGTAAACGGGAACCGGCTGTTTTTCTCTGTGAGGAGAGACGCAAGCCTCAAGATGCGTTCGAGGCGTAGGTTTTTTTGGGGCAGAAGATGAGGCCCGAAATTGCAAATTTCCAGGAGTTACAGATTAATTAATAAATAAAAGTAACATAGAAGAGTGTTTGACAACCAAATAAAGCATTGAGGACTTATTTGCAATTAAAATAGAATGAAAGTGACTTAAAATATTTTTTTGAGTATGGAAGGGATTAAAATAGATGAAAGTGACATATTGTTTAATTTAAAAAACATGGCAAATTATAATTTTTTTTTTTTAAAGCTTGAGCTGTATGGTTTTTAAGAATTCAAGCCCAATTCTGTATAGATCAAATCCAACTAAGTCCAAATCCTATTAGGGTTTTCTGTTGAAGCGTGCACAGCTCCTCCTTCGTCCTCTCCCCTCTCCTCTGTATTTTCTGAACAATTCTTCAGAAACTCCGGCAATTGAAGGTGAGTTTTCTGGCAATAGTCCCTATCTTCCCTCTTCTGACAGCCCCCTTCTTTCCCCCTTTGCTGCACCTTCGTCGGATGTCTTCTCTCTCTTTGCTGCCCGTTCCAGTACAGGTGCGCCGGCCTACCGGCCGTGTCCGAGCAACATAGAGGCGTGCTGCTCTCTTGACAGAGGCGCACGCCTCCTAAAAAAATAACATCCAAATGGGCCTCGAATCCCTGAGCATGCGCCTCGATTGAAGGAGGGCCTCAAGGAGTAAGCCTCGAACGATTTTCAAAACCATGGTGTTTGATTCTCATTATTAATTGGAAATTATGGGGAGACTATATTGAAGAGAGGTAAAACAAATGATAGAAATTTAAAGAAGTTTGAAATGTGTGGCTGTAATTGACTAGTTGTCAAATCAAGGGTAGGTTGAAATTATAATTTTTCGAAAATTTACCCCAAATAATGAGAATCGAACATCTCTCACTCTAACAGTGAGTCAAGTTTATTTTTTGAATCCACTCAATTAACTTCCCCTAAAATCTAATAACCCTTGACTACAAATCATTCAGCTACGACTAGGATGGCAATTTAAAGCGACCCAACCGAAAACCCATGCGCCCCAATCTCAATGGGGTACAAACTTTTTGGGCAAATCGGGTCAGAGGACCGCCTCGACCCGAACCGCCTCACCCCATTTAAATCGAAAAATATTTAAAAATAAATAAAAATATGAAAAAATTAAGAATAGGTCAAAATCTCATCCCTATTAGCCCCGAACTTTGGAGGGTCGCAGATTCGGCCGTCAAAATGCTTCGCAGGCCAGGGCAGGCCCAACCCACCCTGAAACGGACCCGTTGCCATCCCTAGCTACAACAAAGCACAACTCTTGTCTCTCAAATCCAGTCTAGGAAGTCGATATCTACATAATGAATATTATGCTCTTGCTTTTAGACGCAGGTAGACAAATACTTCCTAATATTTTTATCCTTTACTCCGTCTCCATAGGACCTTTTTCCAAGTATTTTAAGAAGAGGTTTTTTATCTATCACTTCCAAATTATTTGCTTGACTAGCCATTTCACTTCACTTAAATAAAAGTTCAGTTTATAGTATAGTGTTAACTGTTTCCATTTCGGAGCCCATTCAAGCCATTGGTACTATTCTTGTCTATCCATACCATACATTAGTCTACGATGCAAGTCATGCTCTACTCAGTTTGACATTAGTTTGAGTTACACTCCATGTAGCTATCAACAATTCAGTATTGTTACTAGATTAGGATAAAAGACCGACCTAATGTTACAAGTTTGAGTCTAACTCATCTAAGTAGAGCTTTCTTAGCAGCAGAGAATTACGATCTTATTAGGATACAATATAACAGTTCTAGTTTATTTCAAGTTATTGTTGTTTCTACTTTAATTTAAGCCCCCTGCTAGCAATCTATTTCTACTTTGAAAAAGAAATAGATTTTTCATTTTTTTTTTTTTAACCAAATTCTATTTTGAAAGAGAATGAGTTTGCTAATAGGGTCTAAATTAAGTTTTATTGTTTACATGTAGATCATGGTCTTAATTTATATATTCTATTTCTATTTGGTTAGTTTATATGTATATAAGGTTAATTCATTCTCACCTTCAGACTTTATTATAAATAAAATTTTATATTTTCCCATGAAGCTCTTCCACTCCCGCCCCCACACGGGCCTTCTTCCTTTTTTTTATTCTTCATATAGCACTCGGTATCAAGTGGTTACTAGGGAAACCTCTTGCTATCAAAGAATGCAAGCTTTCAATGGCAAACCTTGGCAACGTTCTCTAAAATCTTCAAAAACATATCTTCACATAATAGTAATACTCAATATAACCCAAACCGATCATCATTGCGTAGAATCATTGTATAGCTAATTCTTACAGGCGACCAAATAATGACTACGATAGTCATGTAAGTCCTTGGTTATAAATCAGAAGAAAAGTGAGTGTGTCCAATGTTCCTCGAATAAACAAGACAAATAAAGTCTCTTACATACAATTAGTTCTAAAATGGTGATGAGAAATAAACTAAGAGCTGTTTGATGAGTTTTAAAATCTAGCTAAAAGCTAGCTCAAATTGTTTCTAAACACATTTTGCCAAGATGTACTAAACTTGCACGTGGTGGACCCAAAAGTTTTTCCAGATCTTAACTGCACATTCTCTAATAAGAAAAAGAATTATAATATCCTTCAGTTTTCTTATCTAGTCTAACAAGGGCTAATAAAGAAATGTCTTATGCAGCAACAAGATGAAAATCAAAATACATTACCTGAACTGCTCCACATTTCATAGTCCGAATTTTCATACGAAGCTTCAGGAGCTTGGATATGAGATAACAAATTATATATCTTGTGAATAGAAAGCTCCATGCTACAAACACAATGGTCCATATATCAAACTTCACGATTAATAATAGCTTCAATAAACTAACAATTTAAAAATATGAAGTCAACTTTGGAAACTAAAAGTCAATAAATTAAATCTACAATGGCAACTTCAAGATTTTCACAAGATAAAACAATGTTGATGCAATGACAACCAATTTACATTCCAAAAGGATCCAAGAGTAAAAAATCATAAATTAGCTAATGTTACTCTATGTTTTTACCACCTTCAAGGCATCAAAACCAAAAAGTATCCAAGAAGTATGCGGAAACACCCGAGTAAAACAGAATGAACACCTTAGTACATGATAATTCCTAACACACAGCTTCAACCTCTCATTGTAGAGTAGATAAATCTTCAGTCGCAAGCTGTAAGTTCAACATTTTATCTGCATTATCAATTGGTAACTATATCTTCTACTAACCTTTTCATATCATTGAGGTTGACTGAAAAGAAAAATGTGTACTGCCTGGATGTAGAAGTAGCATCTTTGATCTTACGTCAGTTGCACTTTTTCAGGCTAATTTGAACAGAACGAACAATGTAATATACACAATATGAGACGTCCAATACACCCACTCCATAGAGGTAAATGCTAAAAGCATATTTTCAGTGCGTGCAGCTTCTCCACCAGAAAGATATGATGGAGGTGTGGAGAGAGAATATAGGAAAATGTGAAATATAACTTTTATGGAGCACATGTGGTTGGTATCGAGTTTTGACTTGTTGGCCAGGATTTTTCTTCTTTCCCCAGCTTAATAATGCTTGACTTTGACTTTTCAACTTATTGTTAGGTTTTTGAAGGGGCTTTGTGCAACTCATCAATGAATATTGCTGTTGGAAGATTTTAATTATAGAGTAAACCCTGGGTCCACTGTCTTCATCTCTTTATACACTAACTGTCACATCCATTTTAGCCATTTTGTTCAAAAGCAGATTTTTAATATCTTTGAACATAGAAAGGCCCTGGGTACAAAAAATATCCTAAATTGACAAGATTTCTCACAGTAGCTGCTTTAAAAACATGAACAGTAGATTCTTCAATCTCAATGGATGACGCAGAGAAGCTAGAATATTTGAGATTCCATAACATTTGTTAGCAGGCAGGAGATCCATGTGCAAGTTTTAGCATCCATCTAACACATGCATCGCTAGGTCCAAATGCACAAGTCCCCTTCTGTCTCCTAATTGTCCTGGGAACTATTGCAATATTATCATCATGGTTTCCCAAATATTGTCAGCGGTATTTCCACGCCAAAACCAAACTAACCTCGTTCTCTGGCTATCACCGTAAACCGCTGGGCCGCCCTCCTTATCTTCTGCAGGGAAAATAAATTAGTAGGTTCAGAAGTTTTTGAATTAATGGTACTTCAAGGACTGTGCATTTCATTTTATATTCATAGAAGTCAGCACCACCACAGTGCTAAAGAAGGAGGAGAGATACCTTTTGCCTCCAATGTTCGAGTCAGATTTTCCAGACTAATATAAGTGAAATACCTGGATATAAGAGCACAGGAGCCAAATAAATAAGGTCAATCAGTATATTATTCTCAAGTACCACATTGCTTATAACATCATGTTTGTCTGTAGCACCAAGTTTATGTCTCATTTAGCAATTAGCAAGAACAATTAGCAAGTTGTTTTGGCAATACATTTAGTGATGCAATTTTTTTTTAGTATATGGGATCTACGTAAAGCAAAGGATTAAAGGGATCAAGAATAATTATATCATACCGAACATCAATGTACTTGAAATAATTTGAACCAAGCAAATCAAACAAAGAATCACCAACGGCCAATGTGGAATGAACCTGCAAGAATATGAGTAGTCTATAAGTAATATGACACAGAACTTATCTCCTCTAAGCCTTAATCAGGATACTCCAGATCCAACTTTACATCTATACCATTGTCAAATGTACTTGAAATATGTTACAGTTACACCATATTATGTTATATTCAATGTGCATTTCCCTCTAATAATATGTTTCATGGTAAATTAGATTGTCTTTACTCTTTAATCTACATAAGAAATGCCATAACCATACAAGTCACTTGGCCCTTAACACAACTTCCATTTAAAGAACTCTAGTATGATTAAACATCTAGCTTAACATGCTTGCTAAATATTACAATATAACGGACCAAAATATCCAATCCAACGAACATTATAATTGTCCAAGTATATGAACAATATACATAAAGAAAATAACAAAATAAAATTATAACAAAAAATATGAGAATTAATCAGCATTTCAAACTTACAATAGAATGAAGAAGCTTATGATAGATAGCAGAATGGAAGTTTCCCCCATTACCCACTTTCACAAACTCCATGATCATCTCCAGAACAACCTCCTGTTCAGTATTTCATCAAAATTACGACGTAGTCCACAAATCCATAGTTCAAACACATGGAACCGCATTAAAAACATTAAGGAAAATTTGCCAAAAATAAAACACATATATAATTATAATACCCGAAGAGCATCCTCGGATTCAGAAGAAACTGCGACATTTATGAGGGACTCAATGAGGTCATCAAACTTGGAATGCAGCCACGTCCGGAATATGAATTCAGGATCTCGATTTGACTCATTCAATATCTTTGAGACAGCAGAGGACGGGAGTTCCAGAAGAAGAGGAGTGAAGAAGGACTGCAACGAGAGGAGACTCTCGAGAGCATAGTGTGGTGGAGAAGAAGGGGTGATGAAAGAGAGAAGAATCTGAAGGTTATTGACGTGAGCTCTGGAGGAGAGGAGCTGTTGGCCAAGGGTTTTGAGTTCTGATAGACTGTAATTTCCTCTCTTCTGCTTCTTGCCCGGTGCCATGGCTGGAAAGACTTTGTTAGCGGGACGGCAGAGGCTGCGGGGTTTTAGGTCTTCGAGAGAGTGGGAAACCGCTGCGCTTCAGCGCGGTCAATCTCAATTGTTAAAATGGTATGTTTAGATTGAATGAGATGGATAAATAAAGGGTAATTTACCACTAGCGTGCCCAACGTTTCAGGTTTGTTGAGATTACATCTCTAAATGTTTAATTTTCATTGTAGAGACCCTTAACTTTTCAATAGTATTACATCTAAAGTCCTTCTAACGTTTTCCATCCATTTCCACTATTAAGGTCAGGGGTATTATCATAAAATAACTAACAATTGAATATTCTAATATTTAAAAAAAAAAAAGAGATGGGGGAAACCCCTCATGTGCTGCCGGAAATAGCAGCACTTTGCTGCCATTTTCGACAGTATGTGAGTGGAGACTCCTCATCTTTTTTGGCAGGAAACGGCAGCCAAAAGGAGGTGAGAGTCCCCCCTTTTAGCTGCCACCAAAAGAGGGACTCTCCTCCCAGGAGAGTCCCCCTTTTCAGCTGCCATTTCTGGCAGCCAAAATGGGGAGTCCCCTTTTCGGCTGCCATTTCCGGCCAAAAAAGGGGAGAATCTCCCCTTGTACTGCCTGTCGGAATGGCAGCAAAGTGCTGCCATTTCCGGCAGCACATGGGGGTCTCCCCCTCTCTCTTTTTTTTTTAATATTAAAATATTTAATTTTTAGTTATTTTACGATAATACCCCTAACCTTAACGGTGGAAATGGATGGAAAACGTTAGAGGGACATTAGGTGTAACACTATTGAAAGGTTAGGGGCCTCCACAATGAAAATTAAAGTTTGAGGACGTAATCTCAACAAATCTGAAAGGTTGGGGACGCTAGCTGTAAATTACCCATAAATAAAAGGCTTGTTTGGTATATTTTCTTTTTGTAATTTATAAATTCACCTACCATGATTTGACTGTTAATTTGATAATTACTCAACAATCCCCCACACATTTTAAATTCCAATTAAATCTCCACCATTTATTGCCACTCATTATAAATTCCCTTTATAAGTTGATTTTATAAATCTAACCAAACAGGTCGTTAAATTATAAATTTTGTTTAAAGTATTTAAGTATTTCACATACGAAGGATAATCAATGACTCCGAGAATTTTATTATGCTTCTGGTTAACCACTTACTGAAAATATTCGAACACCTCTTAAAGGTTTTGTTACAAAACATCCTACTACGTGTGGCATGAATTGATACAGGCCACATGGATTCATATGGCCTGCCTCAATTGATGTCATATGGGATAGGAGATTTTGTAATAAAACCTCCAGGAGGTGCTTGAACATGACTGTAACTAACCCTTACAACCCAATTTGGAATACCCAATTTGAATGAATGTCACATGTACAGATCTACATAATAACCAGTCTACCAGTAGACATAATAAAATTCTTCGAATAATATATATACATATATAATGTTATGTTTATATTTGTATTTAATTAAGATAATAACTAAGTACACTTGATTATGATTTTTCCGCCATTTTTATTTGGTAACTCTTCCTGTAGTTGTTCTTTTTTTTTCTTTTAACGAAAAAGATTTGAACACGTAAAAGTAATTGTTCTTTTGTAAAGATACTTAGAAAAGATTTTGAACTTATGACAATTGAATTTAACACTTAAGCTTTAGTCACTTTACCCATTTTTCAAATCTAAAATGTCAATTCCAAAACAAATCCTAATCGCTCTTAATTTGTTCATTCACTATCTCCGTCATGTGTGTTGGTGAGTTTAATTTTATTTGTGTTGGAATTGATGTCCAAGGTCTAATTAGTTAGACCGGGTTTAATCGGGTTGAATTAATTAATGAGTTTAATTAATTAAACCGCTCAGTTGTAGGCCCGTGGAAGCCTAAATATGATTAGGGTTTTACATCCTACAACTATAAATAGGCGTTTTGTGTTTAGGCTTTCATATATAAAGACAATGAAGAGAATTCGTATGACGAATTCTAAACGATGTGGTCGTAGATATTCTGTCAATTTCTTGCTAACACATACAATTGATAGAACCCTAAACATACTTCCATAAATCCACTTCGAATTGTTCGATGTTGTGGAGTTCTAAATCCATTCTTGTCGTGTGGATTACCATTAGAGGCTGGACAATTAGACAGCTGTGATGATGATCAATGCTCCAACGGACAATTAGGATTTGCTATTCACGGCGTTCGTCAATGAGGTATTTTTCTATCACGAATTCTTTTGAAGTGCAAGGTCGATTCTAAGCATAGGAGTTGGATGTTTATTTAATTTCCGTTGTGCATATATATTGTTCAATTTCTAACAGTGGTATCAGAGCCTACCTTGTATCTTGTTAGAATTTATTGCCTTTGATGAATTTACACAATAATTGTTATTGTTGTATGTATCAATTTGATTTGTGAGATTGACAACTAAATTTGAAATTTGATTTCAAGAAACGAAATCTAAATTTGATTTAGAGTTTTCTTAGTATGGAAAAAAATGAAATAAAATGATGTTGGAAAAACGCTGCCAGCGGGAGCGCACAGCCGCCGGAACAGTTCCGGCGGCAGACAGTTCACGCACGAGGCAGCAGCGCACTGCCCCAACAGCACTAGCGCCACGGCACCGCCGAGATAGCATCGCGACAGCACTAGCGCCGCGACAGCAGCGCGAATGGCTGTTGCAAATTGCTGCTGCAGCAGCCGCTGCTACGAACTACTGCAGATGGTAGCAGCGAGATGACTGGGACGGGCAGCCCCGGTGAAGCGCCCCTTTTTTGAAGCGGCGGCTAAGGTCTTGAAACCCTGGCCCACTGCTATCCAACTTGGGGATGGGGACCTGCTGTGCGATTTTGGAAATTGCGAAGGAAGCCCTCCAGTTTATGACATGTACATGAAGGTCCTTGGATTTCTGAAATTATAAGGACAGTCCTCTAAGTTTTGAAAATTTATAGATTGACCTTGAAGTTTTGAAAATTTTAGAATCAGCCTCAAATTTTTTCAAATTGACAAATTGGTCTATAGGGTTTGAATTACAACAAGTTTTTTTGTAAAATTTTAGAAATTTCTCAATTGAGTCAAAATTTAAATTTTATGAAAAGTTCGTTTTGCCAAAATTATTTATTTGGACAAAAGTTGAATAAACAATTTCTCTAAGAATACAACATAAGATGACATTCATCTCAAATGTTGAGTATAATGGTGTCCAACAACTCATGTTAAATATTCCACAAAGAAATATTTCATACACCTTTGAAAGTGTTATTACCCAAAATAATTGAGTTTTATTAATCGACTTAGATGGAACACGTTTTAATGTGTAACATGCAATCTCTATTAGATCGCAAAACAAGTTTGGAATAACTGTTTGGCATATCAAATTGTAACATATCTAATATTTACAACTTCCCTTAAAGTACATCATTATAGAATTATGTATTTATAGAAATTCACTGCAAAAGAATCTTATTCTTTGTAGGTAATCAATTATACCTATAAATATTCCTCATTCCGATCATATCTAAGTCTCCCCCCATTGCTGCTGCTGGTGGGGGAGGGTGAGGGTTAGGGTGGGGTGGGTGGGGTGGGGTTTTCTTTTTTTATTTTTTATTATTTTTAAACCTTTTTTTAAAAAATTTAAAAAGTTTAAAGGGTATAACGTCTTTTTGTTAAAAATTTTGTGGAATAGTGTAAAAAGGGACTATTTGTGCAAATTTATCAAAAGTTGGGGGCTGTGGGGGTGTTTTAATAAAGGTTGGGGATGAAATCGAGACTTAGCTCAAAGGTTGGGGACGATTTGTGAAATTAACCCTAAACAGAAATCCAAAACTTTTCTCCATATGAGATTTGGAAGAGGTAGCATGCATCTTTGGGATGTAGATGCTTGACCTATTGAAATCCATGTACATAGATAAAATCTTGAGAAGATTTAATGTGAAAGAATCTATGTGAGGACTATGTCCCGTAGAGATGTGATCACTTTCTCAAAAAGTGTTAAAGAACACATATTGAGAAAGTTGCATTGATAGAATTCGTTATGCTATTACAGCAGAATCTATCTAATATGCAATGCTATGTACTGGACTGAATGTTCCACATGTTTTGAGAGTCACTAGCAGACTCCAGGTGAATTCTGTTGGAAAACATCTTAAAACGGTCATGAACATTCTTAAATGCTTGAGAAGCACTTGAAATTATGTTCTTAAATTATGGAGAAATATGAACTAAGAGTTTGCGGATTTATTGATGTTAGTTCCCAGTCTGAAAAGACTAAAGGAAAATCCCAATTCATAAGGTATTTACTTGTAATAGTACTGTGACCAACTGGAAAGAGTTTTAGATAGATACAACTACTGATTCAAATATTAAGCCTTATGCATAGCTACTTTGGAAGTAGTAAATGAAGCGGTTTAGATCGTAAAGTTCATAACTGAACTTGAATTTGTTCCTAACATTGTTGATCCAATCGATATTGTGATAACAATGGAGCCATTGCACAAGAGAAGGAAATTTGGTCTCATTAGCGATCTAAGTATGTCTTGAGGCAATATATCTCTTGGAAAGAGATGATACAAAGAGATAGAGAGATTGAACGAATCTATCTGAACATACAAAAGATTATGACAAAGTTGTTGTCATAGCATGATGGTCATGATAAATCTACTAGATACAATAGATGTTGGATCTATTTGTACAGGATTCTGGTGTTGCAATTTTTGTTGGACATTGATGTGCATAAACACCTATTAATTGATGTATTCAAGTGACAGATCTATTATTAAGATAAAAATTATCTTGTACAATAATAGAGTCCATAAATAAGATTATAGTAACTTCTTAATCACAAGGAGTTGTGAGTGTGAGATGTAAGTTATATACTTATTCTTAAATTATCTTTAGTCAATATAGTAATGAGATACGAATATCATTATTACGAATAGACTAGCATGTGTCGCATTTCCTTCTTGTTAAGAAATTAAGTGATCTCACGAGTTAGGATGTAGGGAGTTCCGAATAGACACATGGATGCACTGTTAGTTGAACATGCATTGGATGACCCGCCTAGAGATACCACATGGTGAATTATCCAAGCATCGGTGGTTGATCTCTAATAGACGGTTGTGGAATTGGTCCTTTGACTTGAGGGTACTATAGAATCTTATGTAATGATTGTTATACTTAGTTGGACATTTGATGAGACTCTAGCCACGAATTATCAGGATAATGCCGTATAGGTATAATGAAAGTTGCATGAAAATTTTGAGTATCCAAGATGAGGATTCATCACTCCTAGATAATGGGAGATTATAATCTGCTTTTCACCGACTTTGATTGATATAAATTCCTCGGCCGTGGTGAAGTTATGGGTTGAAAATGTTTCATCATAACTTGGTTTAATCAACAAAGAGTTAAGGTGAATAACATAATTGGTTGTTATGAGATTGACGCATTTCTATATCTCTTAACTGATTGAGTTATATTGATGAAGGGATTATATTTCCACGGTAACTGTACATATAAAGGCTTGTCGTACCACATGACTTTCCCGTCATATGGGTTGCTTTGACACATTGCTAGATGTCAATCTTGGACTGAGACGTGAACTGATCGATCTAGGTGAATCGATGATAAATTAAAATAGAGATTTTGGTTTGTCTTATACTAATTAGATTAGAATAATATTATCACGACATTTGCCATCCTGAGTGGGAGCCTAATGGGTCACACATAAAGGTAAAAGTTGGTGATTTGAAATGGACTCTGAGTGGGAGATTGTTGGAATTGATGTCCAAGGTCCAATTAATTGGACCGGGTTTAATCGGGCTGAATTGATTAATGAGATTAATTAATTGGACCACTCAGTTGTAGGCCCGTGTAAGCCCAAATATGATTAGGGTTTTACATCCTACAACTATAAATAGGCGTCTTGTGTTTAGGATTTTGGATATAGAGACAATGGGGAGAATTCGCATGACGAATTCTACACGATGTGATCATGGATATTCTGTCAATCTCTTGCTCGCACATATAATTGATAGAACCCTAAACACACTCCCAAAAATCCACTTTGAATTGTTCGATGTTGTGGAGTTCCAAATCCATTCTTGCTGTATGGATTACCGTCAGAGGTTGGACAATTGGACATCTGTGGTGATGAGCAATGCTCCAATGAACAAATAGGATTTTCTATTCACGGCGTTCATCAATGAGGTATTTTTCTATCATGAATTCTTTTGAAGTGCAAGGTTGATTCTAGGCATAGGAGTTGGATGTTTATTTAATTTCCGCTGTGCATATATATATTGTTCAATTCCTAACAATTTCAATGCTCTTTAGGCATTTTATATTTCTTTTGATTTTTTATAGTTTTATCAGGATTTTTAAAATGAGAGAGGTAACGACTATTATTTTTTTACCTAACAGAAGGGGTGGGGTTGGTAGAAACGACGTGGGGTCGGGGATGTGCATCATATCAGAAACCGCCTATTACCATTTTAATTGGGGCTACTCTATCTCAACTATAGTGTATAGGTGATGGCCAGTACAGGCCGAGTAGATGTATAAAGTGAACAAAACATAGTCATCTATATCTTCTACTATCACCACAGCGTCTTCTTCATCTTGAGTTATCCTATAGCGACGTGTTTGGTGGGTAGTTACCCAAATGACCCTGACCTCTTGTCGATCCTCCGAAATTCGAATGTTTCTGGTAGTTCTGATGATCTCCTGATCGGCCGGAAGAGCATCTACGGTAGAAAACTAACCTGAGTACAACACTCAGTAAATATGATAATATCAACATGTATAACTCGCCAATGATGTAGGCCCTGATCTTCAAATATAATACACTATAAGAGTTCTAAAATATCATGGTCAATTCAATCATCATGCGCATGCCTTGCCTTGAGATTTGTCATCGTCGATATGAGGACTGAGATTACCCCAAGGTGTCCTCCACTGTTTCCAAAACAATTTAGGATCTCCAAGGATTTACAAAATTTAAATTATATAATGACCGAGCAAATATCATCAACTGCGAGACCCCCAACATCGGGACCAATGTATATATCCAATCAGCGGGTTGTTGGACCCCCAACACCTCACACGTGTATATATCTAGACAACCAATAGTTTTGGCAGTGTATAATACCAAGATCATATGCACTACTACTAGCACAATAATTTATTGCATCTCAAGTAATTAAACAACTATGCACATTGATAATCAAGAAGCCATAACTATGAAACACTAAGTGCATAATTATAATACGAAGTAAACATGTAATGTTTGTACCATAAGTATTTCTATCATATTTACTTCTAAAGCTACTTAAACACTCTATTCCTGCATCACATGTGTAATCAGTATATTAAAACCATGCTATAGAGCATAAACGTTAAAATTTATGAATTACTTGGCTAACCAAGTAGATTACCTGGTCGGCCAGGTAATTAGCTTAGCTGGCCATACATTTTACCTGGCTGGCCAGGTAAAAGCATGGCGAGCCAGGTTATGCAAGGTGGCTGACCAGGTAATTAGCTAGGCTAGCCACTTTGGAGAGAATTTGGCCGAATGCGGGTTATCAAAATTTGTGACTTTCTAATAATAATAATTCTAATTTCCAACTATTTATATTTTGTCTAAAAAAGCTAACCTGCAAGTAAATTTTCATTTAGTTGCACTTCTACCCAAGGGTAAAATTCACAATTATCCATAATGGATAATCGTTGTCTAAAATAACATATTTATTCTTAGTAAAAATTCCAGAAAAATCTCAAGAAAATAAATCACTACAAAAAAACACGCTGTTACCGACGGTCAAAATCCATCGGCAATGGTCAAATTCCGTAAAAAATTTAGGTTATCAACGAGAAACGTTGGTCAGAAAATTCCGTCAGTGATAGGCTTGTCAGTGATGACCGACGGCCATTTTTTTGCCGTCGGTAATTATTGATGGTTGACATTCATTGGTGAATTCCGACGGCCATGGTTGCTGTTGGTAATTTCTGACGGAAACTTTGTTCGTTGGAGATTACCGATGGACCCATAAATAGGAATAAGATAAATAAATATTAATGTTTTTAAATCTATCTGAGAACCCCGGCCTGACCCGACCACTATCCCAACCTAGCACGCGCTTCTGCGAACCTAACCCGACGCGACCCGACCCGACCCGATTGCTTAATAATTCAATGTTATTCAACTTTTTGCATCGAAGGTGATTCGAACTCCCAACCTAGCGGTTGGGTGATTAAGTCCCAACTGTTAGGCCACTCTTCCTTTTTTGTTACTACAATGTATCCTCAATATATTTAGCATATAGTCATATATTTTTTAGAATTTAAAAAATAAATAATTTTTTAAAACAAAAATATAAGTAAAAATATAATATATAAGATAAAATACTTAACACTGTGCATTATCTATTTATGCTTATCAATTTAAGTTTTTGCTACATATAAAATTTGTAAGTTTGAAATTGTAGATATAATTAAAATTTTATAGTGTCATTTAAAAGTTGTAAATTCCAAAAATTATCATTTTAATTGTATATTCATATTTTGTATAACAGTGATTAAGTTACTTAAGTTTTCATACATTGTTCTTAAATTTTGATACATGTGATTTTTTTTTTTCAAAAAAAGAAACTTACATCAATATTTTTTATTTTCAAACATTAATAAATGAAAAAAACTTTTGTATCATTAAAGATTTTATTTCAATACTTTTTTTCTTTAAAAACCTTATTTCACTTTGCTTAAATCTTTAGATGAGAAGAAATTTGGATTACAAGTTATATGATATATATTATAAGTTAGACATATGTAATTTTATGTATCATCATAAAATATATAAAATACAACTCGTAGTGTAATTTTAAAGAACAAATTACAAAAAAATTAAATTTCATAAATTTTTAACACACACATATTCATCATATTACTTATTAAAATGGTATCTCATTTTAACAAACTATTGCATTTTCTGGCCAAGAAAATTGTTAAAGATTTCTGATGGCCTAAAACCAGCTAGAGATTGCTGACTGCATTGAAAACCGTCAGAAATTGCCGACGGCAGCAAAAGCAGTCAGTAATTTTTGACGGCCAAGTGATTTCGCCAGTAGTTACCGATAGAAAACAATGTCTGTCGGTAGTCACCGATAGTATCGGTAGTTATCGGTGATCACCGACGGCAATGTCACGCCGTCAGCAATTATCAACGGCTGGGTTTGGCTGTCGATAATCACGGGTGGTCTCCATTTCTATCGAAAATTTCCGTTACTGACGGTTTGGTGGATGTCGATAGTAGTGAATGAAATTTTAGGGTATGTGACACTCATTGAGGTTGGGTTTAATAGGTGGGGCTACAGGTGGGTGTAACTTGGGTAGGTGCCACTTATGTGCAGAGGCATAATAAGTTGTTTGGTGTAGGCAAAACAAAATTTTGTATAGAACATTTGATAACCAATAACTCTTCTATCTATTATAGGCTGCATATGGCAAGGAGCCATATTCTATGATGGTGACTTTTAATGGTGGAGACCATTAGACATCAACTTGAGTTTTCAGTTGTCTTTGTTCATTACACACAAGTACGAATTCAATGTATTTTAATTACTTCTGTTCATTGTAAATTAGTTTTTCACCCGTGTGTTGTACGGGATGAATATTTTGCAAACTTTGTAACAATGTTATGATATTGGTTAATTAATATAATATCATCACAATAAATAATTGCAAATATATACAATAGTTTCAAGTATTTAACATCATACATAAATAACAATAGACAAAAAAATATTAAAATTAACAATGCAGCTATGTGAAATCACATATATGTTGCCTCTAGGCCAATGATTTGATTTTTTTCTCTTTTGATACTGATTTCTGTGTGTCACAAATCTAGATCACCAATGTTCTCAGGAATCCATTTAACTGGGGAAAATACACGTCAAAATCACCATATTGGATTTTAAACAAATGGTTTATATTCAAAGATACCTTTATAATAAATCAACCTTTTGACATGTCCTCCAAGTATTCAAATAATGTTCTAATGTTCGGATTGCTTCTTATATCCATCATTTAGGGTAAAGCTCCTGAACGTATAGAACTTTACCATCAACTCATGTGCTTACAATGCCACAAACAGATTTGATCCCTGAGAAATTGCTGAGAAATTGAACCGTTGAGAAATTGCCAAAACAACATAAGTATAAAACTTATTGAAAATTTTCTAGTAATAATTAGTATGTTTTGAGTCAACATTGTAGCACTAAACAAAAAGGAAGAGTATATCAACCTATCTTCTACCCACTTACCCCAAAATACCCAATATACTCCAATTAGAAAACATACCATTGTATAAAAAAGAGATCACCTAAATGAGTAAAGCTTATTGAATATTTAAAGTTTTTAACCACGAGAAGCTTGCAATCATGAAGAAAAAATATCAATCCTCCATTCTACTATAAAACATGAATGATTTCAAATTAAATTCTATAGATCACCAAACATGAAACAAATACTCTCTTTAGTTTAGTTACTGCGACAATTACAAACATGGATACATGAGTTAAAGCTAATACGGATATTATATTAACCCTGTTAATCAAATTGACACAATATGGTAGCCAAAACAGTGTCATGGATGATGCCAAGCCATTGCAATTGATTATCTAATAAAAAAAAACTGGCATTAGTACTATGTGAAATAAAATTCAAATAGAAACGCAATCTTCAACCAATTAGTATGTACAATATATTTAGTAAAATAATATCTATAATTAAGAAACTTCCATAAAAATAGAAAACCAACTCACGACAAAAAAATAATAATAATAAATAGAAGAAATTATAAATTGAAATTAGTCAATACAAAAGTTTTGAAAAATTATAGTATAATGGTAAAATATATGTGTTTAACAATCGAATAAATTACCTTGTACAATAATTGGGCTAGCACACCTTCACACTTTAAATTGAAGTAAGATAATAGAAAGCTTCCTGGTTGCAATCTATAAAATATTTAAGTGATTAGAATTATAAGAAATAACATATAATATTTAAAATTAAGTACCGGAAAAGAACACTTACAAATTTAATTGAAGGAAAACTACTGCAAATTGTTGAATACTTCTTTATAGACAACATTAATAGTTGAATTGGTACTATTCCCATATTTGTCACAAATTAAAAACTTCAACCCTTCTCGACTTGTAACGCGCGACACTACCACATACAGTTGTCTATGAGTGAAGACATGTTTTATTAAGAGAATACCAGCAGTGAACAGTGATTGTCCTTGACTTTTGTTTATAGTCATTACATAGGAAACCATTAGTGGGAATTGTCTTTTTTGGAATGTAAATGGAAGTCTGATATCAGATGGAGTCAAAAACATCCTTGGAATAAAATGTTTATCACCAGCATTTGTTCCAGATAAAATTTTTGCTTCCAGAATATGATCTCCAAGTTTAGTAATTAATAATCTCGTACCATTACACAATCCAGATAAAGGATCAATGTTCCGCATCAGCATAACAGGAACTCCAACCTTTAACTTTAACTCATGGCTTGGAACTCCTAAACATCTAATCTCATTTAAAAATTCAGGTGTATGAAGTTCACGAACCATGTCATTTTTAGATTATGATCTACAAAGTGCATCTGAGCTCAAATAAGTCTTTAAATCAGATTCATTCAATGCAACCATATAATCATTTACCCTATCAACAACATCCAGTGTAGGCTCAAGAATAGCCCTTCCATTTAAATAAGCAGATCGATTAACTTCAGCTAAAAAATTAGGATATGTACTGGAAACAATTGCTGCAATGGAGTCAGCTGAAGCAAGAATCACAAGATCATCGAGAATCTCAATATTTGCATCACCATCATTTCTACCACCTACTGTTCCATCTCCAATGCTTAAAATCCAATTTGAGAATTTCTACAATTCAATGCAATCATCACCACCATCATGTTTTTCAAGTCTCATATTCTTTGTCAATGTTAAAACTTTACAATAAGACCACATGGCGGAAGAATTTAGAGATGCATGTACAACATTTTGCCTACTACCTTTTGGAATTACAGATAATATTTGTCTAAAATCACCCCTAAACACAATAGTTTTCCCACCAAATGGTTGTTCCATTCTCAAAGGATCTAACAAAACATAGGATATCCCTCATAGTCCTATCAAGAGTTTCAAAGCAATTTTTGTGCATCATTGGAGCCTCATCCCAAATAATTAATTTTGTTTCTTCAAGTAATTTAGCCAAAGGACTGCCTTGTTTGATGTTACATGTTGAATCTTCTGTTACATAGAAAGGAATTGCAAACCTCGAATGGGCAGTTCTTCCACCAGGTAACAGTAAGGAAGCTATATCACTGGATGCAACATTCTACACTATATTTCCTTTAGACCTCAAACCCGCCGACAAAGTTTTCCACAAAAATGTTTTGCCGGTTCCTCCATATCCATACAAAAAGAACACACCACCTTCATTTGCTTCAACATAATGAATTATAGTATCATAAACTTTCCGTCGTTCTTCGGTCAAATCAGATATCAATTTAGAATGTTCTTCGGCTAAGGCATTCTTATCATAGCGCAATTCTTCATTTATCAAGCTGTTAGATTGATCAAAAAAATAAGAATCATCAAGATAAGGCATTGTATCATAATCATGCAAACTCTTCCCCCTATTGCGCAACAATCTCTACTTCAACCAAAGCAAAATTTTTTATTTCATCATCGCTCATCTGCAAGTCTATAATTAAAAAAAATAATTTTAATTCAAACATAGCAAAAGATTAAATATTTAATAAAATGACTAAGCTAATAACAAAATATAACTAAACTAATAAAAAATATTTAAATCTACCTTGATCGCGCAATTCTTTTCTGCGGGTATATAGTATATCATCAGATAAATATTGCCAACTTTGTTCCCAAACAATCTCTAGTCTAGACAAAGATTCTGACATTAATAAGGTCACAAAAAGAATGCGAAAAGAATGAGTTGAACTCCAATGGCTTGCCTCAATAATACCATCTATATATTCTTTATCATTTTCTAAAAGACCACGAGCATAGCAAGCATCTCTAAATGTATTATATTGAACACCATTTACAGTTCGCAAATCCTCATAACTTGTAGCACCACGGACCACATCTAAAAGGGTTCTTAAGTAATACCTTTCTCCCCATCCAGGACGGCAAAAATAAATTCTTCCAACTGCAAAGACACGTTGTCATGGTAACCATTCTCGAGTTGATTGTTTCCACACAAATCTTCTTGGAACTTCAACATAAGTCAATTTTCTTGCTTGTGGATACTTTTTATTTGCTTCAATCCATCCCAAAAATTTACTCTCTTTCGCTGAAGATTTAATAACCACTTCATCAACAGACTCACCTTCAGAATAGAGTACAGTTTGCTTGTTTGGTAAATGAAACCCCAAGCGTTCAACTGTAACATCTCTGTAAAAAATGTTGAAACCAAATATCCTCCAAGCAGCTTCACATGCAGAGACGTACCGATAGTCATAATACATGTCAATCTCATCAACATTCTCCGTCTTGTCATTTTTGTCAGAGTTGCAAAATGATACTGTAATACAATCATGTCCCTTATTTATACACTTGAAGAGATATTTAATTGATCGGGATTGGTTACAACATTCAACATTGATATGTGCCCCATATTTCAATAGCAACGTCTTGTTGTGTGGGATAACATATCTGTTATCAAGTTGTATCCCATTTTCTCAACTTTTCTTCCATTATCTCTACGTCTATAAATCGGGTACCCACTTGGGTCAATTGTTGTATCTTTTGTAAACTTTTTTGGAAAATGTTTTGTATGCTTACCATCAGCCATACATGGGGAACTTTTATTTAAATGACCACAAGGTCCATGAATCATTAAATCTTTAACAGCAGCATAGTAATCTGGCTTAGTATTTACATCTGGAATTTTAGCTGATATTATTCGATCAATATCTGCAGGTGATGGATGTTTGTCTTTTTGAGCCAGAAACAACAATATATGTGCATGTGGTAATCCATGTTTCTGAAACTCAACTGTATATATAACTATTAAAATATGAAACTAAATTATTAATAAATTCACATTTAATATGTATTTAGTAAAAACAAATAATAAAATATATGATAAATTAAAAAAGGATTAGAAAAAAAAGCAATTAAGCACATTACCTGCTTTAACTTCCCAAATATCTTATTTTTCTTCAAGTCCTTGATAAGATGATCTAATTTCATTTTGAAAATCCTGCAAATGATGTCAGGTTGATCCTCTGGCCTTAGACCTCTTTGTTCCACAAAACTTGATATTTCAGGCCATTTTGGATTACATGTTATTGTAATAAAGAGTTCAGGATAACCAGCCCACCTACATATAGCTATTGTGTCTTGATAATTTTGTATCAAATGTCGTGCACTACCTGTGAATGATTCTGGTAGGACTACCCGTTTTCCCAACTTTGAAGGATTTGTTTCACCCCGCACCATTGCGTCAGCTAATCCACTATATAATTCAGACCTCAATTCTTTTTGATGGTTGAGAATAAAAGCCAAACGGGATGATTCAATCATTGTGTATCCATCAACCACAAATTGCTGGAACAACCAACGGGATGACAAAATGTAAGAAGATTCTTCATCCTTTTCTTGTAATTTGAAAGAGAAGAAATCTTTCATAGTAACATGTTTTCTACCCTTTGTAGTAGAATGTGGTTGCCGTGTTAGTCTAACATCCTCTCTAAAACCATCCTGCCCAAATGGAAATAGTAGAGGATATTGAAGCCCAAGATAAGACGGATTCAACTCATTCATACGCTGTAAATCTCCAGTCTTTGTCTCAACAATTATGTCTCTGCTAGTGCGATCAAAGGTAAAGTCACCTTCAATTACTACGGCAACCTCCTTTTTTCAGGTTCATTGTACATTCTCCCATTTTTTTTCCTACTTCCAATAAGCCTCAGTTTAATATTAACAGCATCAGAATCAGCAAATCTATCTCTGGCCATTCTAAATGACTGGGCATGTACATTGTGTTGATCAAGCATGTTCTTCAAGTCAGCAACAATAGTATTACGCAAGTTATTTGTAGTGGTAGATCTTTCATATAGAAACATATAAACAAAATTAATATATAATTAACGTAAATTAACAAAAAAGATATAGTATTAAAATATTTAGAGAAGACATTAGTAAAACTAACCTGATAGCTTGCATCCTATTAATAATTTCATTGCGCGCATCCACTATGTACAGTTGCGAAAACTTCGGAGATTTACCATTAGGTGGCAATAAGCTCCCGATCTTATGAACATTTTGTCCACTTATCCAAAAAATAGGTGGTGCCGTACCAGTATTCACTTCCTTATCAATTTTACCTCCCATTGAAGTGAATGCAAACATCGAATTATGTGAACGGATATTATCAATAAAATGTTTGCTTCTCATATCAGAACCAAAGATCAAATCATTTAGAATCTTTGGAGGTTCCTTCATTAAAGGAAGCACCACGTTGCCTTGGTTACAACATAGAGAAAATTTTGGTTGTTTGGAATTGTAATGCTTCCCCAACCTCTCAGATCGGACCAAAACATGGCACCACAATATTGGCACCTATATTGAGGATTTCCAGCATCAACATATTCTGCGGAAAGGTGACATACATCCAGTTTATTAAATCTAAAAATTAGAGTACAATTTTATAAAAATCGGATTTAAAATAAAATAGCATGATAGAATATAATATATTAACTTAAAACAATAATTTGATTGGTAAAATGTCATATCATGAACAATAATTAGATTGTTGAATATTTAAGAAGCAAGCAAAGAATACTTACCTTCACCGGATGGGTTCTCGAACTCTATATCGTCATCTGTGAAATTATAAATAAAATAAGATCTCAAAAATCTTATAAATAATAACAATTGTTAAATAGTAAATTAGTTCAATAAAAAAAATTACATACCATCGGACATGCCATTTCGTGCATCATTGCCCAAGATATCAACAAAAGTGTTATCAAAATCATGACCTAGGGAAAACGTATGAATATTATTATATTGTTTAACAAAAAACACCATTACAATAAATGACTCAATAAAAATCTATTAAATAAGAAATAGGAAGTATAAAATAAAATATTACCCTACTACCAAACATCTAAAGTTTATCATCATGAAATTGAGTAGATAAATATGATTGCTAATTTGTGATCATCGTATTTAAAAAGGTAAAATAATTGATTAAATTATGCTTAAATCTATCTAATGTAATCACGAAGTCCGAACCAAATTGAGCTTGATTAAGTTATCAATTAATATCAATTAGGAAATAGGTAAAATAATTTCATTCCATGATTATTACAATCAAGATTTCTTTCTCCAAATTATTTGCATTGCTTGATCCAGCAACATTAAATCCATCAGTTTCAGTCCGCAATATTTTTGGATCACTAATTGTAATATTTCTTGAGATATTACATGGATTGTGGACATTTTTACTTGTCGAACCGTAATCAGATCGAGCATTTCTAGAACCAACACATCCACCATATTCTGAAGTGAAAGAACCACTTCTTATCATTGTTTCAATGGTAAAAATTTCAAATAATTATTACACATAATGACTAAAGATAATTCACCTATGAAAGTGTAAACATGACTAAATATTACACATAATGTAGAAAGATAAAGATAAAATTATATTTAAAGTGAGAAATACCATTTCCGTCTCGAGCTCTTCCCCTACCATTGGAGATTATTGTTGATTTGGTTAGCTTCTTCATTTTAAACTGTTTAACTTGATGATTGCACTGAAATTGAAACCATAATTATCAAAATAAATAGTTTCATCAAAAAGTAGAATATCATTAACTGATTTTATGAATTTATTTATTTATTTTTGCACATGCATATGGAGAAAACTTTATTTATATGAACAAAAAGATGAACCCATAGTGACAAATCCATACAATATAGGCATCTAAACTACATTAAAAGGATGAATTGTACTGTACTAATTTGTGGTTTTAAAAATATATATGAAGAGTGTAGCTATATATTAATTCTTCTTTTTCTTCTTCTTTTTTTTTGATAAAATATGTATTAATTCTTCTAAACATATGCGAATAGCGTATATTTATAGGGTTAATTTCACAAATTGTCTCCAACCTTTCAGTTTAGTCTCGATTTCATCCCCAACCTTTGTTTTGTCACGCTACGGCCCCCAACCTTTGATAAATATACATGAATCGTCCCTTTTTACATTATTCCACCAAAATTTTAACAAAAGGAGGATTATACCCCCTTAAACCTTTTAAATTGTTTTAAAAAAAGTTTGAAAATAATAAAAAAACTTAAAAACCACCCCACCCCACCCCATCGGCCGGAAGTCCGGCTGCCGGAGTTGATGCTCCGGCAGGACAAATGTTGCCGGAAATGGCAGCAAAATTGCTGTCATTTCCGGCAGCATTTGCTGCCAAAATTGGGGGGGGGGGGGAGAGAATCCCCCCTATTTCACTACCAGACTTTGCTTCCAAAATGGGAGGGAGAATCCCCCCATTTTCCGGCAGCGAAATGGGGGTATTCTCCCCCCATTTGTGCTGCTCTAGCAGCACAAATGCTGCCGAAAGTGGCAGCAAAATTGCTGCCATTTCTGGCAGCAAATGCAGCACAAATGCTGCCGGAAATGGTAGCAAAATTGCTGCCATTTCTGATAGCATTTGCTGCCAAATGGGGGGGGGGGAGGATCCCCCCATTTCGCTACTGGAAACGACAGTGAAATGGCGGAATTCTCCACCCATTTCGGCTGCTCCGGCAGCACAAATGCTGCCGGAAATGGCAGCAAAATTGCTGCCATTTCAGGCAAATGCTGCCATTAAATGCTGCCGAAATGGGGGGGGGGGGGAGAATCCCCCCACTTCGTTGCCGGAGAGAAATGGGGGGATTCTCCCCCCATTTTAGCAGTAGTTGCTACCGGAAATAGCAGCAATTTTGCTGCTGTTTCCAGCAACATTTGTGCTGCCGGAGCAGCCAAAATGGGGGGAGGGGAGAGAATCTCCCCCATTTCACTCCGTTTCCGGCAGTGAAATGGAGGGTAATTCCCCCCCCCCCATTTTGGCAGCAAATGCTGTCGGAAATAGCAGCATTTGTGCTGCTGGAGCAGTAACTCCAGCTGCCGGACTTCCAGCCGGTGGGGGGAGGGGGACGTGGGGTGGGGTGGTTTTTAAGTTTTTTATTATTTTCAAGCTTTTTTCTAATAAATTTAAACGGTTTAAGAGGATATAATCATCCATTTGTTAAAATTTTAGTAGAATAGTGTAAAAAAGGACGATTTGTGCATATTTATGAAAGGTTGGGGGCTGTGGCGTGACAAAACAAAGGTTGAGGATGAAATCGAGACTAAACTGAAAAGTTGGGGACGATTTGTGAAATTAACCCATATTTATATCTCAAAGCAATCACATGACAATAATGTATGTGTTCAAAACATAAAGGAAAAATTCAATACAACAAATTAATTCCATGTAAATATTGTTTAACAAAGCTCTTAGAGGAATAATTACAGTGCTTAAAATAGTGGAACCATGTATAAATTAAACATAATTTGTCTCATGCATTAGATGGATTTTCCCGTCGTAGCAAAAGAAATGAATTGAAATCATGGAGGGGGAATTAGAGAGAGGTTTTATTTTTAATTAATATAATATTAAGTATGTAATTTAAAAATAAAATTACTGTTAACTTATACCAGCAATAATAATGATAAAGTTTTAATAAAGGAAACCCATTATTCAAGTTATTATGAAAAGAAAAAGAAAAAGTGAGCACATAAGAAAATCCTTAATTTATTTTAAACGCAGAAGGTTAAATTAAGCAAATCGATCAAAAACCACCAATGGAGTTGGGGAAAAAATTGCAAATTAAGGTTAACGGACCAAGCAAAATAATTCGAAAATATGAAAAATTATGAACCTAGAAAAATCTTGGTTCACAGTGAGTATCAAATTGCAAGCCGTATAATGGTTACGCTATGTAATTCTGATCATTTGATAATCGTTGAAACGTCTGCATATGAAAAAGTTGTAAACTCGAACGTTGCATCCACAAAACACAATCAATTAATTAAATGCCTCCAAAAAAACATTCATTTGTGTAATGAATCGTTTTGCAATTCCATAGTTATCCTCTGCACATCCCTTTGCAATTCTTTGCAATGAAACAAAAAATGGAAAGTAGGTTATTTTGCATGGTTAATTTTCCTATTTCACTAATATAGTATATAAGGTTTACTAAATTATTTTAACCACAACTATAAACTTAATAATTAATGTAATTAAATAATTTTTATTATATAATAGTCATACGAATTTTAATAACTTAAATAAGTTAAACCTAACAATCTAATAGTCATATGAATTTAAATAATAAAACGTTTATAATTAATGATTCCATAGATAAATTGAACTTAATAAATAAATTGACATACTTATTAATTTTTTCCAAGATGAAATTGACCAGGTAACTGTGGAATGCCTAATTTTAAATTTTTCATAATCTTTTATTTGCTTGGGCAATATTTTTTTGTATTGCACACATGTAATTTTACCCATTGACAATCTCAAGAAAATTGCAAAGAATTTTCCAATTTCAAAACGAAGTTGATATGGTGTTTGTCTTTCAATTGTCATCAATTAATTAATATCATATTCCTTCAAAATTTGATTTATTTACAGATAATCGACTTAACATCCGTAGAGGTATGACCGTCTTTTTCTTTCCATATATTTGATTTGGAGCTCTTCTCCTATGATGTAGAAAAACTTAGGTACAACGGATCTATATCTTGCATAGTATACATCCGTTTTAGGACACGTATCTAAATTTTTCTCACCCCTCATCCGACATCGAAAGTTAAAAATGTACGTATTATGTACTACATGACTATTTGGCAACTGGCGAGATGGATCTGTATTACTTGTCAGATGTACTACACAGGATATACATCCGTTGTATGACAATGACATTCAACAAAGACTTTACCATTATGATAACACTCAAACCACCGTACATCAAAATTTTTTTATTAAACCATATCATTATGTACCTTTTTATTAAACCATATTATATCTATGGTTTAAGCATAACGATTACTAAGCTTTGAAGAATATTGAATTTTATCAATTCAAAAAAAAAATAATATATATATATATATATTTCAATTTCGACCATAAGATTTGCTTCCTTTCCCACAGTTTAACAAAATAACAAAATAGAGAGAATGGAAACTAATATATATTAGAAAAGTAATTGATAAGCATTAGAGAATATTCTCCAGCAAATCCTAGACGTGACAGTATAAATGGTCATGTTCATGGGAATACATTGTCATATACAAAAATTTTAATAAACTATATAGGAATACACTAATAAATGGAATAGAAGATGACAACTTTATAGTCAAAAGTAACCTCAAACTACTAATAATTTGAAGAGGAGAATAAGACTGGATGTCTGTAAAGGTTGATTTAACATAATAAATTGGTTGAAGACTAATAACCAAAGTGAGAAGGGAATGCGGGGTCTGTGGGGTTTGATTTTCCCTATTTGCTAGAAAATTTGTTCAATTACATGCAAAACACAACTTCTATTCCTATTGCACTAAGTGGAGGCAGATCAGCTTTTCCCGATCTCTGTAACATCATTTCACTGCCAAATGTAATCAATTGCCTTTTCAGAATCTCTCTAATTCCATCACTCTTCTCCGTGCTGTTTTTCTTCTGCTTCTTCTTAACGGTCCGTACAGCTTCAAATTCCAGCTGCTGCTTCCTCCTCTTGTTGTACTTTATTCTACAAGCATTGCACAATGACTGGAAAATAAACTTAACACATATCAATTAATCAATCTTTGAATACAAAACCAGTTCAAATAATTTAAGCAAAAATCATTTCATCACCTTAGGGCCAGATGGGACTCGTCTAAGAGTTTGGCAAGAACTACAATTTTTCATCTAGTTTGAAAGGCCAGAGGGGGCTTTCTCCACTGATTCAGGTGCATGGGATCCAGAATCAAGATTGGAGTTAGCATTCAAGGTTTGATCAAGAAATAAGAGTCAGAACCATAAAATATAATGATCATCAAACTCCTGACCTTTTTTGCTTTTAGATCCATATAATCAAGCAAGGGTATCTTCCTCTCCACAAAACAACATATGCGTAGACGCTGCCTTGAATATCATTGAATGTGGATTTCTAAAGTGACTACTAAAAAGTGCAAAAAATGCAAAAAATCCAAGATAATATATGAAATTCCTTCAAGGATAAATCATTGATAATGATTGCTACATAATCAAGCTATAAAATAAATTTCTAGATACAACAAAGAATGACACCTCTGAAAAGACATCATAAAGAAAGAGCGGTAGCATTCAACACACTGATTCAAAACGTAACCAAAATCCCACATTGAGCATTCAACACAATAATTCAAAATGTAACCACATTACCACGTCACATAAAGGTAGATGTAATAAACAGAGATCAAGTATAAACCCATCCAAATCATAAGAAAATAATAAAAACAATGCCAAAAACCAGCAATTATTACGTTGAATGTTTCAAAAACCAATGAGAATTTTAATCAGATGGCTTTTCTATCTTGACCATCTTAAGCTTCTTGTTTGTAGAGTTCTGAGTGGAAGCTCCAGAACCATCTATGCAAGGATCCTCTACTGGCATCCTCTTGGAAGTAGTCAGCTTAGGAGTTTCATCACTGCTTGCCAAAAGGGAATCTGCATCCTAACATTTATCAAACATAATTTTAATACAATAATAAACTATATGCTAAAAACAATATTTATCTAAATGTAAAAAAAGATAGAGAAGAAGCATCACATTAGAATCAACCTCAGCAGGCTTCAAGAATAATAACTCCATATCAGAATCAGAGTCGGAAGGCTTAATAAAATAAAAAAGAAATAGTTAGTAAACAAAATACAAAATGTAAGGATGACTAAATCACAACATATGAGAAAACCCACTATTTCAGTATCGCTGAGAGCTCCACACATCTCAAGAAGACCGCTATTTTCAGTAACCCTATTAACGGAAAACATTTTTGCCCTTCTGGAAAGCTTGTCCATATCAACATCCACCCTGAATAACAATTTTCTGCCAACTAAGTCTTGAATTTTCTAAGGGTATACGGAGGTATCATCACCATTCTATAAGAAAAATACAAATATGAGCAAGATAACAAACTAAATATAGTAGAAATCATAGAAAATATAAAGTGAAAGTTAAACCACATATCAAAATGTTCTGGGAATGCAATTCATCCACAGTTTTCCTGAGCAACTGTTTGCACTTTCGATCCGAAAGAATCATAGTTGCAGAACCTTTTTTCTTACCCTCAACGGTGACTTTAATCATAAATCTTAGGACCCCATTTGGGCGTAATTCTTTGCAGTTCTTATAGTAATAACCATCACTGACTTTTAATAACTTTTTATAGTTACATTTTTTATAATCACAACCCAAATAGGACTAGTCATCTTTCGATAATACATCAGTGATTTTCCCGAAAACCCAATAAATTCTAGACTAAAAGAACAAAACAAAACTTTAGTATTGATGATATATTAGAAGATCTAGACATTTAATGTGTTTATCTCTATAATAATACCTTTTGAACCACCAATAACACCTGAAGAATCAGCCCCATCAAGCATGGAATGCAGCGATGCAGATGACAGCTGACTATGCCGTTGAGGCGAAGATTCTGGGTCTATGAAAAGTCTAAACAAAAGAAAATGAAATAATATTTATAAATATGAAATATCATGAAGACATATCTATTGAAAAAATAAAATACGCACTTATTCAAATAATCTTCAATCTCATGAATAGCCTCATTAACTAAAAGCTTCGTTACATCAAACGTGTTACATAAACCAACCTCATCTACAAACGTAAATAAATAAATAAATCAGAAAAATTAAAATAAAAAATTCTGCAAATTATAGTGTAACTGAGGGAATAATAAAATCTGTACCACGATAGACTTTATCCCGGCACATTTGAAGGGTTATAACAATGGGACCTTCCTTTGATTTTTCAAAAGAATTAGTCAACTGATCCCAATAATAGTCCCATTGCGTGCAAGACAACCTATTTTTTCTATAAACAAAGTTAAAGGAAAAAAAATAACACATATAAGGTGAGTTTACTGTATAAAACAAAGTAACTAATTGCATTACAAACAAATGAAAAAGAATGCCAGAAGAGTGTGAGATATTTATTACTCAAAGTCTTGTAGGACAACTTTAATGCATTTTACTATCTTATCCTTCACCATCTGCTCCCGAGCAGCTTTCTCTGCACAATCTCCCCAATAATATCTGAACAGATGACAATGATTCTACGTTGGGAAAACAGATCAGTTGCCAAGAAAATAAAATTATATTAACTTACCAAATAGTTGATATTCTTGAACTCGAGGAGCATTTAACAGTTGGGAAAAACTTGTGAACTTATATATTTCTTTTGGGAAATTGGGAAAGTCATTCAGATCACGTTCCAATACTCTAGTCGTGGGCTTAAAAAATAACCTCCACTAGTCATGAGTAGGTTTAAACAGGATTTCATTAGGCTCGACCTCAAACTGCGCCATAGCATACAGGCATGCTCTTTAATTTTTGGGTCGAATTCAGCAACGAATTCTGCTTTTATAGTGGCCTGGATTCTTACACCCTAGAAAAATAATAATATTGGGCATAAAGTACACAGAAGTGAAATGCACGCTATAAAGTGAATATAAGTACAACTAAAAAATAAATAAACACAGCAACAATAAATACCTCCTGGTCTGCAAGGACCATCTCAACGTAAACATATTCACCACGGGTTTTTTTGTAAACAACAGTCCACTTGCATATCACTCTTACCAACATCACATCCTTTTTCTCCAACTTGCAAGCCACATTCCTCAGTAAACACAGCTCAGGAGCCATTGCGACAGGGGAAGAAAATTATACACTGTAATGGAAAAATAACTATGCAAATGTGGTGCGTAAAAAGAATGGAATGCAGCACTATATTTATAGGCAAAACAAATGAAAAACCTAAACATAATTTTTGGAATCCTATATGTCAAAAAATTTAATTCAATTAGGTACATCAAAACCCTAAACTACTCTTGGAATCTATAATATGTCAAGACATTTAATTTTAGAAAGCATATAAAAAACCCACTCTAATTATCGGAATCTATATATGAAAAAAAAAAGAGTGGAAAAAACATGTAAAAAAAAAGAGAAAGAATGAAAACATGGAAAAAAAAAGGTAGAAATAAACGTTAAAAAAATAAGGAAAACATGGAAAAAAAGGTAGAAAAATTCTAATAAATAGTCAGTGAAAAGTTTTATAAAAAAACATAATAAAAAAATTCTATGTTCAATAGAAATTATGATGGCACTAAAAAAAATATTTGGAAAAAAAAGGCAGTGAAAGAGAACATAAAAAACTCTAATAAAAGAAAATCAACTACAAAATCAATAAAATCAAGGATAAGAAACTTAACATTGTTAACAACAATACCTTATTTAAAAATCTGGATCCGGATGGAAATAATGACCCTATTAGTGAGGATAATGAGCAATGAAATTGGAAGAGGGAAGAGAGAGATAACCAAATCAGTGGAGGAGATACTGAAATTGGGAGAGGAAAGAGAAAGGGATCCAAACCCGCGTACGATCGTAAGGTGAGAGAGAAATTTATACCCAAAATTAGTGAACGAAATAATGAAATTGGGAGAGGAAAGAGAAAAGGATCCAAACCCACATGGAAGGAAAGAGAGCAGTTCGTGTTTCCAGGAGAGAGAAAAAATCCCATGGACCACTAAATGTGAAATGAGATAAGATGAATTTATTAAAAAAAAAATATGACATGATATCACACAACCTTAGTAATTAATTAAATAAATAAAAGATATATGACATCACATTAAGCCAGCTTATGGAATCAGTTTTAGGCAGGAATTTTTTTGCCCGCCACTATTCTTGTATAATGAATATATAGATAACAACCCAAAAGATAGCATTTTATAAGCACACATTTATTCTGTACACGTTGCGTTTTTCAATTTATTTAAGAGATCAATTTTGACAAGCACTATATTTGATCAATGAAATTTCACCATAGCTATACTCGTGCAAAGCACAGGCAAAAATCTGGTTAACTTTTTAATTTAGAGAATGTGTTTGGCTCTCCAAATTTAGAGCCAAACTTACTCTCTATTATTAAATGGGTACACGTTTCAACTTTCTCTTTCTTGAATTATTATACAAAATTTCTTTAATTTTATTGATTGTTGATATTTAATTATTTAATATTAACTAAAAATATATCAAAACAATAAATTTTTCTTGAAACATGTGAAGAAAGAGCTAAAATTTGAGAGTTCATTGGAATGAGTTAAAATAAAAAATGATGTCTATTTTGCGAAAAAGTGTTCTTTATAAATACAAAGTCTCATGGAGATGCTCTATGGACATAATATTTTGACCTTGGCTATTTTCTCGTTCAGTGAATACATGTAAGTTTTATAAAATATTCATGACACTCTCCACTCCTAATACCTGTAACGTACTTGAACTTTGACGTGCACTGACGATATATTCCAACTAAAAGTTATAATTTATCGTCAAGGCTCGTGAACATACCAATTATTCTAGAAAAATTTCGCCAGCATCTCCCCTACTTTGATAACAAACCAACCTGTGTTAACATCCAACATCAAACCCATATACACTTCACGATATAATAATTCCCATCATTATAAATAATAATACTTCATATATAAAAAAATCATACTAAACCAAGTATGATTCACTCGGAATACCCAATGTATACTAGTAAACTTAATCATACCAAGTTTATAAATTATAATAATAGCAACAAACCCCTATAAAAAATTCTATGTGGTGGCTCAAATTCTTAAAATAGCAGGCCTGGCTTTAACCTGTTGCCCAAACTCTAATTGCTACCAGGTAAGAAAATCATTTAGAAAAAGTATGAGCTAATGAGCTCAGTAAGTGGAGTTTTATAAATAAACATACTTTGGAGAGTTAAAAATATATCTTTTGCAAAAAGACTCATATAAAATGTACAAACCACTGCTGAGTTTTCATAATAATGTTCAACAAAAATTGAATATCATCATCCAGTTGAATTCATCTCACATCAAAATATTTATGGAATCATTGCAATGCTAGAAACCATAGCCGAGGTATGTAGTTTCCTGCTCCGAGTTGAAACCTGTAATGAGTGTAAACTCGTAAAGGGAAAACTAGGTAGCCTTTCTTTCTCCGAAGTCAAACCACAACTCACTTTTATTCACTGAGTTAACCATCCTCAGTAACAACCCGTGCAACAGTTGAGCTGAAATTTGCATGTTTCACATTTTGTAAGTGTTAGCGATATAAGATTCCTTTAACTTGCACTTATGCTCCATATCCAAAGCCTCGTACACCTCTTCAACATTAGCGGGACTAGAAATTGTTGTTACTTTCCCTTGAAATCTCTCTCCGACATTTATTACATACTCCATCCTTTAATTGCACGATAACAAAAACAAAAAACATTACCCACACCGCATAATAGAAAAACTATTATAGTGTCCAACTATTCAGCATTTGGCCACTTGTGACAGATTACCATCTGTTGCCATAAGCTGAATTATAGAATCTATACTGTGAGCTTATACTATATGGAATCTATATTCTACATTCTAGGACTCGAAGTTCGTGATAGACACGTGAGAATCAAGTAACAATCTTCCTTATATGGAATGAAGAAGAATATTTACGGGGACTTTCCTTGTACTCTTATATCAAACATTCCCTGTATTAATAGGCTGACTATAGGATTGATTAATTTCCTTTCATGTAATACTAATGTGGTATATATTGAGCATAGCAGATGAATGAACTATACAAGAAATTACTCATATTTTCATATTTTCACACCATCACTATCATCAAACAAAAAGATAGAACGCATGGTCATATTATAATATGAATAACGTAATGGAAATATAGCAATTTCTACGAAGGACAGGAGGTGGAAATTTACCCTAGAATAGATTCAAATTTAACTCCATCGTTCAAGAGCATGTGCTGAATCTTGCTCAAAGCTAGGCTAAATAGACTTAATTTACGTGAAATGAAGTAATGTAGAAATGCTTGACAACCAAATGGAACGGAGAAAACATAAAAAGCCTTCACTAAACATATATTGGCGGTTAAACATAGGGAGACTAATCAATGCAGGCTATTGCTGGGGTTCTACAACAACCAAAAGTTGGGGTGCATGAAAAAGAATGCAAAAAGCAAAATGCCCTCGGAGCGGTAAACCAATTTAGGTAGGATTTGAATCTCACAAAGTAAGAGCTACTAACACTTGCCTAGTCCTATCTAAGTAGGATTTGAACTCTTTCTAGTCGATTCAACTTCAAAATATCTCGAGAACAACCCATGGAAAATTTCCGCAGTTCGAAGGAGGAAAAACTTCTATTTTTCGAATTATTACATATAGTCTGCTTTTTCACCTATGTAATTTACTACATTACTATGTAATTTATTACACATTACATTGTATCATCGTTCATGATATATTGTCGATACATTGTGTCATTCTTTTTTCCAACATGTGTAATTTACTACATTACTATGTAATTTATTACACAATATACATTACCGTTAATTTATTACATATTACATTGTGCCATCATTTATGCTATATTGTTGATACATTGTATCATTCTTTTTTCGTAATTTATTATATCACCATGAAATTTATTACACATTACGTTGTGTAATTTATTACACATTACATGGGCAAGCAATTATGTTTTCGAACTAAGAAATTCCCGACACCAATATCAACGTTAATGCCCAAAAAGTTTATGACTGTTGTGTATACAATCTGGAGGAAGGGAGAGAGAGGGAAATGGGAGAGGGATAGGGAGAGAGGGAGAGAGAGGGAGAGAGTGAGAATCAGTTGAATTGCAAAAAAGGTAGAAGAAATAAACGAGACACCGGAGTACAAAGAAGTGGGATTGGCAGCTTCACTAGAAGCACTGCACGATTTAGCTGGATAGAGAAGCACGTCTCTGAAGCACGGTTCAAGACTAGGAGCCTCTAGATTCTTGCCGCTAATTAGGAGAGAGACTAAACCTTTAAATTATGGATTATTATACACAAATTGGCGGTTATAAGGATAGAGACAATAATAATAATAATAATAATAATAATAATAATAAATGGGGTTGAAGTCGATGTGGTGTGATACTCTTCTCCCGATTGTTCATATGAAATTGTTAGAAGTTTTTCGTCCTTCGATTCTGCTCTTGGTGTTGAAGTCATAGTGGTGTTTAAGAAGATGGAGAGGAGGGTTGTAACTAATGGCAATTTGAGATGAGAGAGAATGTGGGAGTTTTAATTAAGGTAGGAGTCTTATTTTTAGTATTTGCATTGATTATTATTATTTTTCTTCGTAACTTGTTTAATGTTTTCCATTTTTTTTTCTTTCTAAATTATTATTGATGTAAGTACTTTTGCAATTTGTTCTCAATAACTACTAAATAGTTACAATTAAGAGTATTTATCCAATCTGTTACAACTGTTACTACTTACACGTAAAATTCCCAAAAGAAAAAAAACCTTCCCAAAAAGATTAGAAAAGTGGTCGGCAACTCTTTAGATTAGGCTTTGTCTAGTAACAAATTAAAAAAGGTGAGATTTTAAATAGATTTAAGATTCAAATTTTGTATAGGTGTCAACATTTAATTATGCCATGTGAAGAAAATGATTAAAATGATGTGAGAGGTCACATCACATCAAATATGTGGTTAAATGTGGTGTTGTCATGTGATCTAAAATCTAAAATTTAAATTGGTTAATACATGGCATCTCATTTTATTAGTTACTTTTTGTAAAAAATAAATAATACATTCCAAATGGATCCGCGACTAGACTTTTACTTTTTGCCTCTTTAAAATTGTAAAACCAATGAAATGATGCCATGTGCAGCCTATAATCAAAATAGAGTACGTGGCTTTTTGAATCTCTCTGTCCAAATTGAATTTTAATGAGAGGAAATGATTGGTGTAAATTAATAAAAGTTTGGAATTCGTGGTTAGATCGGAAGCAGTTGTTAAATCAGTGGTCAAATTAGTGATAAGTGGGATTATAATGTTTTTTGGTAGAGAATCAAACACCTCCTATAAGTCGCCTGACAATTTGTAGAGTGTGAACTTATATCAGCTGAAGTTGAACTTCCGTCAACAAGCAACAAAACCTTCGAATTCACACACTTCTCAGTCGCACACAAAGGTGAACCATTGAACACCCACTCCCAATTGGTTGGCAGTTGCTCGCGGCACGTGTAGCAGATATAGCCTAAGGTAGGCTAACCTTAATTCCTAATTTCATAATTAGCATGTGGAAATTGCTTTTGTTCTTCACATTCACTTGTTTCGTGGTTATCTGGGTTGGGTAGATATCTTTAATTATTTTCAAGTTTTATTTTTTTAACTGTTTTTTTTTTTTGCTATGAAACCAATGGGTTTGAGCAGTGAACACTTTCTGACAATTTTAAAAGTCAAGCAATATGTATTAATTAAGTGAATCTGTTCAAAAGTAAAATACCCATAAATGACAATATTAGAGTTGCATTTTGCAAGGGGAGTTTTAAACGGCCATAGGCGTTTACGAGCATACGAATTAGCCTAATTTTTCAAGAGTAATTAGGCATGTATGAATAATGGATTGACCCATTCTTCCTCGATTTGTCTTAACACTGGACTTTTATTACTCGTCTTTGCAAATATAATGGAAGTTCCCCTTTTAATTTGATCGTTTCCATCTCCAGTCACTGCTGATTGCCTAGACTCTAGAATCTATATGATATAGGTTGTATATAGAATCTATATGTCAGATTATATAATCCATGACGTAGGGTCAATCTAGAATCTATATAGGTTGCAGTTGCTTATTCAACCATAACTGACATTCTTTTTACTTTCACGTAACCACAGTTTGGTGATTCATTGTGGAGGATGGAGTTTGAGTGCAAGACAAAGGAGAACCTATGGTATAGGGGGACAATCACAACCCTCAGCAATACCGGGCGTATATCTGACATCATGTCAAGCTTGGACGAGCATTATTTGGAAAAATTTAGGGAGTCCTGCTTCGGGAACATACTCGATGTCACGGGGCTAAAATTTAACAGGCATATCGTGCATGAGGTTTTAACATAGATGGTGTAGTGTAGGAAGGAACAGGAGTTCTGGTTCAAGTTTGATGGACGGCTGGCAAGGTTTGGAGTTGAGGAATTTGCCCTTATCACTGGCCTTCGGTGTGATCGTATTCTGGCCAAAGATTCATCCGGTTCGGATAATGGAGGTAGTGATGGGGCCAATCGGGCCGGGAAGCACACAGGGAAATTTAGACAATGTGTATTTGGTGACCTCAAGAGGGTGGTCCTAGTAGACATCGTTAATGCTTTCAAATCGTGCAAGGAGATGAAGTACAAATATAGACTAGCATTGTTGCTCTGCCTTTACAGTGTTCTCTGCACCAGAGACTGCAAAACCTCCATAGCAGAGTCCACTTTCACTCTCCTGGATGATTTGGAAGCATTCAATCCACATCCATGGGGAATGGTTGCTTACAATGTCCTGCGGGACACGCTGCAGCGAGACTGGTGTGCCAAGGCCTTGAGAGTGAAGGAAGTAGGGGAGAAAAACGGCACGGGTCATTACACCCTATACGGCTGGCCATTGGTCTTGCAGGTTATATCTTATTTATTTTTTGGCTACATATCTATTAGATGTTAATGTTTTGATCGCATTGTTATACGGCCCGTGCCACTATCACCTAATGTGCACTTGTAGATTTGGGCATATTAGATGCTGACAGCTGTAGGGATACGGTTTGCAACATGCATTAGAGACTACTGTCCGCGTATGGTGTGATGGAAGGCTGATTTTTATGGCCAACGAGAGAAAGTGCAGCTGTTTTTCTGCACACAGAAAGTTATCCACCGCCTTATGACACTCTTTTACTCTTCAATGCATACATACTTCTGCCGCTTTTTCACAAAGCCATTTGCCTTCTTTTCATAGCCCCAATGCCTTGCCATAATGGTTCTGTAGGAGGAAAAGCTGGATATGGAGTACGTGTCACTTATAGACCCACTTGATGATTACGTAGACGGTCCGCTAAACGCACTTATTGCTGGTGGCGGGGTCTACAAGATCTGATTCCAGGCCTTACTAGGCAACCCCAGGGCAGAGATTCTGAAAATGCGAGCAGTCCCTACACCAGAAGGTCTGATGCTAGAAGAAAGTGGCAAAGAAGGAGGTCGCCCAGTGTTTCACAGGATTCTTCATCGGAAGATGAATGCTCAAGAGGGAGAAATCATCGGGCACGATGGTCACACAGCACTTCAGAGGATTCTTCCACTGCTATTGAAGAATCTGGAAGAAGAAAGCCGCAGGTGTAGCATAATTCCAGTGTTTTGGAGGTTGAAAGCGAGGAAAGTGTGGACTTAACTGATGAGCGACATAAAAGAGGCCATCCTAAGATGTACAGCTTAATCGTTGAAGAAATAGGGAAGAATACGAGCATTGGGATCCTGAGTGACCGCATTCGATGTGTTGAGCACCGTGTCATGTCAAGTGGACCAACCGTAGTCGATGAGAACTATGCTTCCACAAGAAATGATCCAGACGCCACTTCCAAAGGCAATCGGCGTGGTTTTCATTTCGACTAGTCTGTTCGCGGCAAGGGTACTACCCTGGACAGCGTGGTGCCCTCGACATTGTAACACGGTGAAGCTAAAATAAAAAACTCCCTCAAAGATATGACACTGCATTGCAGTGCATCCCTTGCGAGGTTTTCCCATGTCGACCTTGCATCCCTGGACAGCGTGGTGCCCTCCACATTGTAACGTGGTGAGTAGACAAGTATCTAACTACCACTTATTACCGCAGTCCTGCTGTTACCTTACTATGATGTTGGATGCATTGAATAAATAACAAAATAAATTTAGTGCTCTTTTTGGGGTCTCCTCAATGCTGTATTGTGCCAGTTTGCCTGAATTGGCCACACCTATTATTGTACAGTTTTGTCTTTCCTTTAGTACCTTGTGCTGTAATTTTGTGTCTCCCATTCTCTAGGTGGTGGTGCTGTGGTGAACAATGTCGACAACGGTCCCGAAACAGTTAGCAATAGGGCTCCTTCTGGCATTGCGTGTAATGTCCTGGGTAAGCCGCAGTGAGATGCATTGCATGATGGTGTCTGAATCAAGAAATAAAGTTTCACTACTTAACATTCCCCTTTCCTCGTTTCGAATGGCACCGATTATTAAATCAGTGTTTGCTGCGTCTTTCCTTGCTGATCGTTCTTGTGGTGACATCCAGGTGAAACAGATGGTTCATGCTTGCCCGTGATGCCACAACTAACCCCCATCTCATACAAGATTCAGTTAGTCCTTCACTGCATGTCAAGGGGCAATAAAATAGCAATCCACCACCCGTGAGGTGTACCCCGTGGATTGATGACAAGAAAAATGAAAGATTGATGTTAGTTGCTCATTTATATCTACAGAGGGATGTAGATATGGCCGAGGCAGACCAGCTCAACAGGTGGTTGTAAAATGCAGCTGCAAAGTAATTGGATCACACATGAGATTTGAATGAGTAGTCATACCACGAACCACGTGCACTTTGCATGCTCAATTTACGAATCACTCATCATAATAAATTATGTGCAGTAATGGTGTCTGCCTGTCGACATGTGATGCATCACCTGATTGGTTCAAAGTCATTATGGATGAAGGAGGGTGGTTGTCTGACGAGGTAAGACAAATACTGATGAACTGTTTTGGATATAGCAGTACAGTTCTCAATTTACAAACCAGATGTTCTACTCTCATTTGGAATTGTTTAGCATATAAATGAAGCCATGTACCATATCAGACGGCGTGCCGGGGTATATAAATCACTCTTCTAGCAAGATGCCTGTGTAAAGGATACCTATTTTTGCCGAATCCTAGAAACCGCATACGAGCATGCAAAGGTCTCGGGCAAGTAAGTGAAACCAAAAAAAGAGGTCCACTAGAAATTGATCTATAGAAACTTCTAGACAACACTGTTAGGAACTACGTGGACGGGTCTTCACAATCTCTCGGTAAACCGTGGATAGCGTGTAAATACTTGTATGTACCATGCCACCGATAGGGAGATTGGTTTGCCACCAAAATCGATTTTACGGCTCGACATGTCACCGTATATGACAGCATGCCCAAGCGTGTGCGTGCTGGTGTATTGGCCAACTCTATTGAGCCATTACTAGTGGCTATACCTTTGCTGCTACAATCTCTAGCTAATGCAAACATTGAAACAATGCCCTTCAGCAATGAAAAAGCTTCTAGAATACAGGCACAAAATAATGGGTACGACGGTCTATCTTTTATTGATTGTTGACTTGATTGTTCACTTCTGATGCTTTCTTGTACTGAGGAGGTAGTGCTATGTGCAATTCTGGTTATGGTTTGTTTACGGTCAAATATATTGAGTCACTCTATGCCAGCAGCAATATGGAAAAAGTTATTCAAGAGTACATGCCCTTATGGAGAAAGAAACTAGCTGGGGATATATTGTACAGTATCTTGATCCGTAGGTGATAGGTAGTTATTTGTGATGTTTAAATCCCCTATATGTGTTGTTATTTGTGTGATATTGGGTTAAAAATTTCGTATTTACATTTACTTCGGTGAATTGTAGGTTAAAATCCAAGAAGAAGTCAATTTGGGTGAATTTGGATCAATTTAGCACAACATACAAAGTCTAGGGGTCAAAACGAACGAGATTGAAATTGAAGCACAAAGTTGCAGCGCCTGTCGACATACGCGACCAGAATACAGATTGGGGAATCACTTCCCAAAATTTTTCTCACCTTAACCCTTAGGCCGACTACAACCCTTATAAGACCTTTTGATTTGTGTGATACATGCGTATTTGTGTGGTGGAGAATGAGAAATCTTGCAAACCTATAGTAGAACTTTCCTGTAGATAGAATTTTGAGTGTAAACACTTAACTCTTAAACACTTGAGCGAAGTGTGAACTTATCCGTAAGGGTCGACCTGTCCGGGTTATGCCATTCCAAGTACAAGCTTGCTCTATTATTCTAATGGTAGCCTGAGAACACCTGTTCATGATATTTTATGGGTTTTGAAGGGTTAACTAGCATTTGACAGAGAGAAAAAAAAGAACGAAAAAATTATCAAAACTCATGCATTGCTGGGAGACTTTTTATTAGGCAAGCCTCCTCTAGATTTATTAAAACAGATGGTATTGTGAGTTGTTGTCTCATATGGAATGAAAGTTGAAGTATTGTGTTTTTGTTCTTTTGTTTTGTATTGTTTGTTGTTCGGGGGAAAACAGAAGTCTATGTGTGGGGGAATTTGATAAGTAGTTATTTGTGATCTTTAAATCACCTATATATGTTGTTAATTATGTAATATTGGGTTAAAAATTTTGTATTTACGTTTACTTTGGTGAATTGTAGGTTAAAATCCAAGGGGAAGTTGATTTGGGTGAATTCGGATCAATTTAGCACAACGTATGAAGTCTAGGGGACAAAACGAACGAGATTGAAAGTTGAAGAGATCGGAAGTTGCAGCGCCTGGATGGCATGCGAGCCATGTGGCCATATACGCGACCAGAATACAGATTGGAGAATCATGTGGCCCCTCATGTCACTGCTGTGTGGCCATTGTGCGGCCTTATGTGGGCATTGTGTGGCTGCATGCGTGGCCACAAGCGTAACCAGAATACAAGGCCAGAAGACCCATGCAGGTGCATAGATCACCCATGTCGCCGCACACACTGTTTTTCGCGATTTTTTCCTATTTTCCTAGTTTAATTAGGATTCTTTTGATGGTAAACCTTATGCATGGTTTTTACCTATTTCTTAGGTTTTCTTAGACCATATAAAAGGGGTCTAGCCTAGTATTCACATAGACCTACACATATACATTAAATTATCTAGTTTCTTTGGGATTTTACATGCAAGTTTGGATTCGGGTTTTGAAGAAAAGTCTTGGATTGAAGGATATTGGTGCAATACTCTTTTTCTCTAGCCTTATTCATCAAAAGCCGGTGATGGATTCCTACTCTCTTATGCTTAATGTTATCAATTCTATGAGTAGCTAATTCTTTTTCTTGGGGAGAACAATGTAGCCTTATTGTGAACCCTAGATGCTTGTTTGTTGATTCAATACTTGAAAAGTGATTTCTAGTTAATTCTTTATCGTTGTTTTGTATGGCTTTCACTTATTTGGCACGTGAATTTTTGGATGTTTATTGGTTTGTGTTGAACTCGAGAGAGGAATGCATGAGTTAAATTCGGCGATAAAGGACATTAATTTAGACAAGACAAAGAGATTTGTTTGTGGTTGGTGCGGTCACGTGAATTGAACTTCGGGGATATTTGCATGAGTTTCTAGTTATTAATGCACTTAAGAGTGTTGTTAATGCGCTCACTTAGAGATAGGTGAGAGAGGCCTAATTTAGTAGGATTGACTAGATTCGAGAGGGCTAGTTAATTAATTACGTGAAACTCGATCGTTAACTAGGATTGGTTTTTATTGAATCAATGAATGGGTAGTTAAGGGAATCAATAGTGGTGAAGTTCTGAGTCCCAATTTCACATAAATCTTGAAGGAAACTTTCACAACTAATTCACTTCTTCTTAATTTGGTTAATTTTTATTCTAACTTATTTATTACTTTTACAACAAACTCAAAATTGCAATTGTTTCAACTAGAGCTTGAATTGAGTGTTAAGTACTTGAATCTTTTCTCGTGAGAACGATAACTCGGACTCATTGTCCATTATATTACTTGTTCGACCCGTACACTTGCGGAGTCCATACTCACATTTTACACGAACAAGTTTTTAACGCCGTTGCAGGGGATTGAATTTAATATTGACAGTATTCATTTTTCTTTAGCTTGAAATTTTTATTTTTCAGATTTGCATGCAAAGGAAGACTTACAATCATGACAGGGAGATTGAAAGGACTTTCAGAGCCAAACATAGAGAACAAAAATTTGCACAAAAGATGGCTCGAGTAGTAGATGATAATGATAATCCAGTGGTTCCAGGTAATGGTAATCAAGTTGCTCCAGCGAATGAGCCTGTTGCGAACATAAACAGGCCCTTGAGAAAGTATATCATGCCCACCATTGGAAACAACTTGAGTTGTTTAGTTCCACCGGCTATAACTACAGCAAATTATGAAATCAAGCCAGGAACTATCAAACTAGTTCAACAAACGGTGCAGTTCAATGGTTTGCCAGAGAAGGATCTGAATGAACATCTGAGAAAATATGTGGAAATTTGTGAGATGTTAAAAATGAATGGAGTACCGGCTGAAGCAATCAAAATGAAATTATTCTCATTCTCCTTGGATGGTAAAGCCAAGACTTGGTATTATGCTTTGCCTGCAAATTCAATCACTCCCTGGACTAATCTGACACAAAAGTTTATGGATAGATTCTTTCCACCGGGTAGAGTTTTGAAAATCAGGAGGGAGATTACTTTGTTCAGTCGGAGTCAGGGGGAAAGGATATTTGAGGCATGGGAAAGATATATTGACATGTTGAGAAGATGTCCAAATCATGGTATCCCAGATTGGCTCATTGTGCAAACTTTCTGCAATGGGTTGACTAATGAGAACAAGAGACATACAGATTCAGCAATCGTAGGTTCACTCATGGATAAGACTTATGAAGAGGCAGCTGAAATTTTTGAGAACATGGCACCTAATAGCTACCAATGGTATTCAGATAGAACAATGTCTCGAGTTGGAGTTCATGAAGTAGATGCATTCACATCTCTGTTTGCACAACTTGTAGCGTTGGCAAAGAAATTGACAGTCTTACAAAGCCATCGGTTAATATGGTTCAGTCTTCAGCCGTTTGTGACATATGTTGTGCAAATCATGCTACTGCTGTTTGCCCAGTTGCCCCTATGAACACATTTAAGAATGAACAAGCGATGTTCGCTGGGAATAATCAGAGGCAACAAACAGGGCCCTATGCTCAAACTTATAACCCAGGATGCCATAACCACCCGAACTTTTCATGGCGAGAGAATCAACCAGTTGAGAGACCACCACGTGTTAATCAGCTTCCAGAGAGGATGAGTTCCTTGGAAGATATGTTCAGTAAGTACATGGAGGCAAATAATTAGTTCATGCAAAAGACTGAGCATACTTTTCAAAGCCAAAACGTAATCATAAAGAAGTTGGAGACTCAGATAAGCCAAATGGCTTTGGCTATGGCAACTCCAACACCACGAACACTACCTAGTAATACAGAAGTTAACGCAATAGAGCAGTTACATGCCATCACAACTCGAAGTGGATTACAATTGGCGGAGAATCAGAGTGAAAAGCTAGTTGAGAAGGAAAACTTGGTGCCAAAAGTTGTTGAGCAATCTAAAAAAAAAAAGGACCAGTTGGAAAGGACAACTCAGAGAGATATGAAAAAAGAGAAAGACCACCTGTAAAAGCTTATGTGCCTCCAATTCCATATCCTCGAAGGCTAATGAAGCATAAGCTGGATAAGCAGTACTCGAAATTCCTTGAAGTATTCAAACAGCTACACATAAACATCTCATTTGCAAAAGCTCTAGCACAGATGCCTAAATACTTCAAGTTCATGAAAAAATTCTTTCCAATATGAAAAAGTTAGAAGATTTTAGGACTAAAGCTTTGACAGAGAAGTGTAGTGCAATTTTGCAAAACAAATTGCCTCCAAAATTAAAAGATCCAAGGAGTTTCAAAATACCTTGCACTATTGGACAATTTAATTTTCATAATGTATTATGTGATTTGGGTGCAAGTATTAATCTTATGCCTTTATCCGTGTACAAAAAGCTAAATGTGGGGAAAGCAAAAGCTACAAATGTCTCTCTACAGTTAGCGGATACGTCTATTAAATATCCACATGGAGTGGTTGAAGATGTGCTCATCAAAGTGGGCAAATTTATATTTTCGGTCGATTTTTTTATCTTGGACATTGAAGAGGATCGGAATTTGCCTTTGATCTTGGGCCGACCATTCTTAGCTACTTGTCGAGCTTTAATTGATGTTGAAAAAGGTGAGATCATCTTGAGGGTTGAAGAAGAACAAGACTCTTTTAATGTCTTTGTGCCAATTGAACAACTATCTAATCAGGAAGAGGTATATTGAATTGAACATATTACTGGTAAGGTGGATCATAAAGAAAAATTGGAGGAAAATTCGGGTGTAGAAAGTCAGGCAAAAGGTAAAAAGAAGAAGAAGGTTCAGGTTTGGACATGGAAAACAAAAGAGCTTCATCGTCCTGATAGCATGCGAATCGGAGGCATTAAAGCCTCACACAAGCCACCCTGATTTCTGACACAGTCAAGCTCAGGATTATAAACAAGTGCTTGGTGGGAGGCAACGCACCCGGTAATTTCGTTCTTTTAAATTACATTTTCTTTTATTTGTTTCTCTTCCCTTAGGATTAAAATAACTTTAAGCTTAGACATTTTTATTTCATATGTTAGGATTAGAGTTTTATATTGTTGTCTTAAAATTCCGTCTAAAAAAAAAATGCAAAGTTTCAAAACAAACATAACACCACCCCGGGGTATGCACCTACATGGCCAGCCCGCACAACTCTCTGTTCCTCGCTGTTTCTCCTCTGCTTCTTCACTGATTGTCCCTCTTACAAGCCACAACTCCCGATTTCACTTAGTCATCGAGGGGTTAGGGAGATAGGAAGCATTTTATGTGAATTTGGCTGGCTTTAACTCGAATATTTTTTCTTACTTGACCTCGGCCAACCCCTTGAGGTAAGACCCGTGACTTGTTCTATGAATCTCTGGACTTTATTGCTCGAATTGGATGATTGCTCGATGATAATATAGATAGGTTGATCAATTCATGTGTTTATTCAGTCTTAGAAGCTCGATTTTGTAAGAATTTCAGTTGAAGAACCTTCGCCTATGCCCTTGACTGCCGAGCGTGCAGCTCGAATTTGTTTGGGCCCTTTTCGCTTGAAACTTTTGATGTTATCTTGACTTTATGAGCTCTATTAGATGCTGGGATAGGAGTTTTGTCACTCGGATGTTTGAATGGTTGGCATTGATGCAAGAAATGAGCTCCCAATGTAACTTAATAAGCTGCCTTTTATATGTTCGATAAAATGCTTGAATTTACTCTCATTGTTTAAATTGCCTTGAATTTTTGTGGAGTTAGTTTTCATAGAGTATGGAAGACGTTGGGTGTGTTATTTAAACCATTAGACTTGTGCATGAGTAAGATTGTTCATGATTTAGACAAAATGAAACATAAAGGCTGTGTTTAAAAGGGAAGACATACACAGCCCTCCAATTTTGGCCCCCTCTCGGTTAGTTTAAATGACCTCCAAATGTCATGAAATTTTCTGTGAAGCTAGACTAATATGTGAACGTTCAACCCCTAAAAGATAGCTTGGTCAAAGTCCTCTCACATGCATGTTATACATTGTTAAATTTGCCACTGCACAGTTGTGTCCTTGTTGGGTACTAAGTACGTCCCCTCCCCGTTTGGCCTATTTCAACTCCATTGGCATGAAATTTGAGTATGATGTAATGTATATTATGTAGTTTCACATGTCAAAAGATGACTCGGTAAAAGTTGTAAATTTGAGCAAGTTACTCGGCGTGGACTTATGGCCGGTTAAAAGCGTGAAAGAAATTAAGGGCATCACAGCAAAAAAAAAATAGGAAAACGGGTCCCATACAATCACGATCCAGACTCACCATCAGCTATACCCCCAAGGAGTTTTTAACCCTTTACTCTCTATTTGTGTTCTTGTTCAACATTGGGGACAATGTCTAAATTAAGTGTGGGGGAGTTGTTTATATGATAATTATTTTATATGGCTGATGAATGTTTCTACTATCTCTTGGTCTGTAATTTAAACATGTATATTGTTTAAGTTTAAATTGTGTAGTTTCAATTGTATTGTTCGTCTAGTACTGTGTTTTTATGTTTAGTTGTCTCTGTCTTTCACATGTGTTATGTTTTGTTTTGTGAGCATATGAGAATGCAACTTATGATTTTAAAGTATTGGATTTTACTAGAGCATTGCTTTGCTGGAATTAGGATCCTAGGCAATGCGAGAAAAAATATATAGAAAAATTTGAGAGATAAATTTGTGTTGTTGACCTGGATAGACTCATAACATCATTGAATTAGTGAACTCGCACCTTCTATTTATTTGCTTTGTTTGGAATTAGTTATGTCTGGATTAGGTTGACAAATTTAACCCGGTGAGATTTTTGAGCCTTATCAGTCTCACTATCTTTGTTCATGTGTGATATTCTTTCATGGGTTTGTGTTTTTAGAACTTGCTTTATTTCTCTTTGAGGCTGCATTGCTACATGCATTACATAAGTATGATTAAGGAACTCTTTCTTGATTAGCTACTTTAGCCAAAAAGCCTACCTTATCAATTAATTTTTTTCATAACCCCTTTGAGCTTAATTGCCTATTTTTTTCTTTACACCCCTTAATATTAGTCTTGAGCCAAATATAATGTATATCCTTAACTTGCCAATGGACTAGTGGAGCTGTGATTGCTTTTATTGATTATGGGATGGATAAGAAATAAGTGTGGGGAAGGAGTGATTGTTATTGATGAGGTGGAGAATCAATTTGATGATGTATAAATGGTTGTTGTTTGATATGAAGAAAAAAAAGAAAGAAGAAAGAGTTGACAAAAAAAAAAAAAAAAAGAAAAACGAGTTGATGAGAAATAGGAATAATTTGCAAAATGAGTTGATGAAAAAAGCAAAAAAAAAGGAGTGACAACAAGTAGAAAGGTTAGTGTTGTCAAAAGTAAATTTATGTGAAAAAATAATGGAAACGAAGGGTTGTTGTCTTTTTGAAATAAAGGTTTCAGTTTCTTTTGAATGTTGGGATATGTTGTTGTTGCATAGGTGATGCTAGAAGTTTTAAAAAATGAAGGGAGTGGCGGTTTCACTTGGGATATAATCTTGAATATTATAAATTTTGTATTCCACTAGTTCCCATGGTTCCTTAGCCTCACTTTCCAAAATTTTTCCCACCTTAACCCTTAACCCCATTACAAACCTTAAAAGACCTTTTGATTTGTGTGATGCATGTGCACCTGAGTGGTGGAGAATGAGAAATCTTGCAAGCCTATGATAGAAATTTCCTGTGGATAGAATTTTGAGTGTAAACACTTAACCCTTAAACACTTGAGCAAAGCGTGAACTTATCTGTGAGGGTCGACCTGTCCGGGTTATGTCATTCCAAATAAAAGCTTGTTCTATTATTCTAATAGTTGCTTGAGGACACTTGTTTGTGACATTTTATGAGTTAAGAAGGGTTAACCAGCATTTGAAAGAGAGAAAAAAAGAATGAAAAAATTCTCAAAACTCTTGTATTACTTGGGAGACTTTTTATTAGGCAGGCTTACTGTAGATTGATTAAAAAAGATAGTATTGTGAGTTGTTGTCTCATATGGAATGAAAGTTGAAGTATTGTGTTTTTGTTCTTTTGTTTTGTGTTGTTTGTTGTTCGGGGGCGAACAACAGTCTATGTGTGGGGGAATTTAATAAGTATTTATTTGTGATCTTTAAATCCCCTATATGTGTTGCTAATTATGTGACATTGGGTTAAAAATTCCGTATTTACATTTGCTTTGGTGAATTGTAGGTTAAAATCCAAGAAGTCAATTTGGGTACTGATCAATTTAGCACAACGTATGAAGTCCACGGGTCAAAACGAACGAGATTGAAAGTTGAAGTACAAAGTTGCAGCGCCTGGATGACATGCGAGCCATGCGGCCACATACTCGACCAGAACACAGATTGGGGAATCATGTGGCCCCGTATGTGACTGCTGTGTGGCCACTGTGCGGCCTCATGTGGGCATTGTGCGGCCACATGCGTAAGTAGAATATAAGGCTGGAAGACCCATGTGGGCACATAGATCACTCATGCGGCTGCATGGGCTGATTTTTACATTATTTTTTCCTATTTTCCTAGTTTAATTAGGATTCTTTTGATGGTAAACCTTACGCACGATTTTTACCTATTTCTTAAGTTTTCTTAGACCTTATAAAAGGGATCTAGCCTAGTATTCACATAGACCTACACATATACATTAAATTATTTAGTTTCTTTGAGATTTTACATGCAAGTTTGGATTCGATTCTTGAAGAAAAGTCTTGGATTGAAGGATATTGGGGCAATACTCTTTTTTCTCTAGCCTATTCATCAAAACCCGGTGATGAATTCCTACTCTCTTATGCTTAATTTTATTAATTCTATGAGTAGCTAATTCTTTTTCTTGGGACGAACATTGTAGCCTTATTGTGAACCCTCGATGCTTGTTTGTTGATTCAATACTTGAAAAGTGATTTCTGGGTAATTCTTTATTGTTGTTTTGTATCTCTATCACTTATTTGGTGCGCGAATTTTTGGATGTTTATTGGTTTGTGTTGAACTCGAGAGAGGAATGCATGAATTAGATTAGGTGTTAAAGGACATTAATTTAGACAAGACAAAGAGATTTGTTTGTGGTTGGTGCGGTCACGTGAATTGAATTTCGGGGATATTTGCATGAGTTTCTAGTTATTAATGCACTTAAGAGTGTTGTTAACGCGTTCACTTAGAGATAGGTGATGGGGCCTAGTTTAGTAGGATTGACTAGCTTCTAGAGGGCTAGTTAATTAATTACGTGAAACTCGATCGTTAACTAGGATTGGTTTTTGTTGAATCAATGATTGGGTAGTTAAGGGAATCAATAGTGGTGAAGTTGTGAGTCCCAAGTTCAAATAAATCTTGAAGGAAACTTTCATAACTAATTTACTTCTTCTTAATTCTAATTTATTTATTACTTTTACAACAAACTCAAAATTGCGATTGTTTCAACTAGAGCTTGAATTGAGTGTTAAGTACTTGAATCTTTCCTTGTGAGAACGATAACTCGGACTCATTGTCCATTATATTACTTGTTCGACCCATACACTTGCGGAGTTCATACACACATTTAACACGAACAAGTTTTTAAGATATATGCCCTTACGGAGAAAGAAACTAGCTGCGGAAATATTTGTACAGCATTTTGATCCGTAAGTTAGCCCTTTGAGTTATTTGGAGATCGGAAGAGCGTCGTGTAGGTTTGCACTGATTATTTGGCTAACAGCGCATAGCTTAGTAGAGTTACTCTCTAGCCATTCGTATGCTTTCCTGATGTGTTGAGCTACAAGTATGACTGTTGGTTTAGCTTGTAGCTGGACGTGGTTTTGTTATTCAAGAACTGGGTTTGCCGTTGTTTTTCAAAAAAGGAGCTGTTTGATGAGTTGGTTTTTCACTGCCTTGCACCGTATTATAGCAGGCCATCTTTAAACGAGGTTGACTAAGGACGCTTGCAGTTAACTGTGGGCCACTGAAGTCTATATGCATGAACTTATAGAATCTAGGGGAACAGCAAGTATACTAGCTTCTATGGTCGTTCACATTTCGGACGCGTTGTGATGAGAACAAACGGTAAAGATGCCTAGCTTCTATAATCATACGCCATTATGAACCGTCGAGATGAATGAACCATCGAGATGAGAACATAAAAAGTTGAAAATATAAGGCGTGCGGAGAAGAAGGGTATGGGAAGTTAAAATTTAAAATTCATAACTGAGTTAAACTAACCACGTGATTTGAAACGATGACTTAATATGGTAATACCAAAAAGGTTTAAAACTACTTAGTCTCTCTTGTGAGGTCTTCCGATCTCAGGGGGATTTAGAATCTATCTCTATGATCCGGACATCTAGAATCTAGGGGAAGCAGTGTCTACACATACTTATTCTCTTAGTAGAAAGTATATTGTTTCCTAATAAAATAAGGATAACAATCACGGAAAGATAATACAGTCTATTTCTCTTTTCTTGAAGGTAGTATTCTTAATCCTTATTTTCATTACAACCTACACATATGAAATAAACCCTTAATGGAAATATGAGTATTTCTTGTATATTCTCATTCATCTATCGTGCTCAATAAATACATCATATAAGGTATTAGTGAAATGAAAACAATCAACTCTGCCTGTGAAGATGATTAACATAAAAGATATTTTGTGTACCAGTACAATGAAAGTTCTCGAAATTGATGGTCGTTCAATTTATGGTAGATTGTAACTTGATCCAGCCTTGTTTATCGCAAAACCTCCGAGAGCATAGAATCCTAAATATAGATTCTTTATCTTATCTCAAGTCACACCAATTCTAGATTCCAGCTAATGCCAACGCCCACAGTATTAACGTATGCGGCGAAATCTTTCACGAGACATCCTTGTTGCCTATCTTTTCATTTAAAAATAACACCGAATTTACCTAAATCCATGACAAATGATCTATAATTGGGGGAGGAAACGTAGGCAGTGTTGGTGATTTATAATTTTATTGATTGTAAAAGAATTCTAGCCACTGATCACATGGGTAGGCACGTGCCTAGGGATGCCTACGATTGCCTCCAATAAAATGCAGGCCTATTTCTTATTTTTCCTTGATCTGTTATTTATAGGTTGGCACACACATACTTATATAAGTGGGTAATCTTGAATGATTGAATTCAGCCATGTTGAATCAACATGCTTAAAAATGAAATGAAAAGATTATGGTGTAATCATAATAAATGAAAAGATGGTTCAAAATCTTATTCTTCAACATGCTTACCATAAACGTGACTTCTTGAAACATACTACCTTACATATAGGGCACGATGTAATTTCCCCATGCAAAATGACCAACATGCAAACAACCTATGCCAAATAATTGGCATGACTGCCGACTATCATAAAGTAAAAGCAGAAATACATCCCAGCAACACATAGCTTCGTCAAATCCTGTTAAAATTATGCAGAGACTACACCCCAGTGCCATGGCCATTACCAGCAGATTGAGTTGCGCGGAGCCTTCCCGCGTGACGAGTTGAGAAGGCAAATATGTAAATGGCGCTTTACTTTATAAGGCACTCCATCACAAGCTTTTGGCCAAGCTGCCGCCTCGAGAGATGTGGCTGTTGCTTGGTGAGAATGGCGTAGTCCTCGGCAAATTTCAGGAGAATATGTATAGGGATAGACTAATGGTGCTCTTCATTAAAGATTTCGCATGTAAAGACCATCTCCATTTCCTGCTGCAGGATGGCAGGTCTGGGGAACGAGGCCTTTGCATACTCAAAGGGATGTATAACAGTGTCAAGGACGGCGTTCAAATAGAGCCTTGCATCACGGAAATGATCTACTGGGAACGTCCATTTGGGGTTTTGGATGAGGAAATGCTGGTATAGCTTGTCTTCAACATGGACGCGACAGTAGGCAAGATCTAAATTTTTGGTTTCGGTGTGGAAAGTGAATATAGGGAGGTCTGTCAGCACAAGGCTCGCTCTTGGCCTTGCATTGGCTAATGCCTCCATGCTCCTGCCACGCTCTTGCACCACAAAGCAGCTGGGGAGTGGCTGGTCGAGGGGGAAAACTGGGCGCCATGTACTTGCTGTAGTGAAGGAGACCGTGGATTTGTGGGAGTAGGTGTTCATATAGACACAGTGGGGTTTACACCTTAAGTAAAGCGTTAGCCAGATATGGAAAGTAGTTTGGTAAGGTCAAGGAGAATTAGTTTAATTCTGTAAGTTTGTGTGTTATGTTCATCCTGCCTGCGTATCTTCTGCCAGGATTTGGAATCACTCCATAGTGCAAATACAGTTGGCCGGCATGCATGGTTATCTGGTCCTGGTTTGGCTCGAATTACAACACTTGTACGAAATAAACCATCTTATAGCTAGCTATAGCCACTCAATCCATTGATGTATTCCAAACATATCGTAGGCCGGTTGTTGTAATATGGGTTCTGTGCTACACAGCAACAGCACAACCTATAACCAAATTTATGCCATCTTTGCACAAATCATACATTATTTTCTCATTCCACGTCATGTTCTGGTTCATTGTTTTATTATTGGAATTGCAGGTCAATCTCTCTATGTCTCAATCAATCCAATTCCAATTAGTTTGTTTAATATTTTTTGGATTATACTTTAACAATTTTTTGTTTATTTAAGATTGATTACTTTCTCATTGATTGTAATAAATTTACCGGGCGCACAATTATTGTGCTGGGTTCCTTCCACCCCCCAAAAGGGCTGACCTGTCATCTTCGGGGCCCCAAGCGAAGTTTAGAAGATGTACCCCAAAGATGACCGGTTTCCCTATAGTTAAATAACATAGATTGTAGCATAAAATGCTTTCTTGCTATGAATTATAAGGAGAAATACAAAAAAAATAGAGAGAAAATAGAGAACAAACTCAAGAATCATGGCCTCCACCTTCTTGGGCTAGGGGAACAAACATCTTATGCCTACCACCAAAAAATAATAAATTAAACATAAAATAGATTACATTCAGTCAAAAAGTTTAGAAGCTATGACAGGTTTTCCTTTTTTTTTTTTTTTGTAGAAAAAATATGAGTTAAAAATAGAGCCCAAAAAAAAGAATGCTATAATTATTCAATATTAACCAACAAAATAATAATTTAACATTTTAAATGAAAAAAATTACGAAGTAATTCACCAATCAAAAACTAATAATAAACGCTATTAAATTTTATTTGTTTCCTTTATTTTTTTCTTTGAAATGGCTCGGGTTCTTAAAACATATTTTTGTCAAACATATTAATATTTGTAGTACTCTTCAAATTTTAAATTACGTATCTAAAGATTCTAAAATGATAATAAAGATACTTAAGAAAAATAAAATAATCTTGAAGAAATATGGTATAAATTAAATAACAATATATATCACTAAAAAAAAAAAGAACTTTTGAGAAATGTAGACGTGTAATTTGGTTTATGTAAAATGGACCGTTTCGGATTCACATGTGTAGGGGAAAAAGGGCAGAAGAAGGAAAAAAAAAAAGAAAAAAAATGAAGTCGCAAATTTCATGTAATTGGGCCCCCTAACATCTGGGGCCTACCATCAAGTCCGTCACACAATCCCCCCTGCCCCACCACAAAACAACCAAAAAATTAAATTAATCATAAAATAGATTATCATTCAATCAAAAATTATCATTCAATCCTCTTTCACAAAAATATATATATATATATCATTCAATCAAATAGTTAAATAACATAGATTGTATCATAAAAAGGTTTCTTGTTATGAATTAGAAGGAAAAATACAAAAAAATAGAGAGAAAGTAGAGAACAAACTCAAGAATTATATGTATAATTATAATGAGAACTAAAGCCCCCTATGTAGATACAAGTCTAGGTTTGGGGGTTACATTAGTCATTCATAATACAATTAAATTAATTACAACACTCTTCCTTGCATGAGTAATCTACACGACAAAATAGATCATTAATAGAACTCTCAAGTCAGTAATTCTTTAGAAAATGTAATCAATAATATTTTATTTTCTAATATTTGACTTTTTAAGTATAAATCTATTTTATCTATAATAATCTTTAAGATCATTGATAGATTCGAGGAAATAAAAAATTTTTAGGAAACTACAACAATCTGTAAATTGATGTCTGACTAGAAAATAAAATAATCATATATTATACATCAATATAATATTTTAGGTGTCCCAATAACTAATTATCCAAAATAAGAATCGACAGTGATATGGTAAGACCTATATATGGATTTCCTTTAATAAACTCACTCATTTATTCCATCGGTGAATACGGTATGTGACAATAAAAGGAAATTGATTAGATAAAACTTTTATATAATTCAAAGCAATGAAAACATCTTTTCTTCATAATTCACATAGAAGAAACTCATCTACAGTTTAGATTTAAATGAAAACTTCTTCTGGGTTTCATAAAACATCTTCGAGAGTAACTCTCAAAGTTTACTAAATATAATTTTTACAACAATTACTCTTCAAGAGTATGGTCAATCTAAATTGCTACCACATTCTCTGGTAGCAATGAATTCTAATATTAAATTTAAATTTGCATAGATATTTGCCCTACATGCACAATACATTTCATATTTAATAACTTAGACGACTACTACTACTGGAGTTGTTCAATATTCTTCTAGAATATTACAAACCTTCCTTGGGTTGATCTTTGTAATCAATCCATTGCGTTGATGTGAAGTTGTAGTATGACCCCAACTGAAGCATAAAGACTTGTGAGAGAGATGTTCTTAGTAAGCTGAATTATCACAATAAATAGCATAGAAGTAAAAAACTATCTCATAAAAAATAGTCTGTCTAGAGTCTATTTGACCAACTAAAAGACGGACCAGTCTATACATGAGTGTGTTAGGCAGATTCTTGACAGAACGAGGAATATAGATTCTATATTTAAGTACACAATACAAATTCTAGCTTCTATTAAACGCCAATATGAGTAGACGATCTATTTGCTCTCTCCAACAAACTCGCTAATAGACTAGTCCGTCTTTCAGGCTGTTAGACAGACCATTAACAGACCACTTCGTGACGTATGGATAGTTAGCTTGGTAACATGTAACAATGACTTATTAACATAAGTATGGCACCATATAGTGTCGTGTGGCTGTGCAGCGTGCAATGAGACACTGCACCTGGTCATATAACACCGTATGATACCACACCATGTGGAGTTACAAGGGGACTATACTTACTAGTGTGATCAGAAGAAGGTATTCTATAATTCAACCTAACTCCGAACGTTAACTTATAAATCTATCACTGGCTTTGTTAGATGAAATCTTCAGTTGGTCTTTGCTGGAGTATTGACCACACAATATCACTTACCACTAGCACTTGAGTCCTTGATCCAGTGAAGTAACATGTATAGCACCATTGTTGTTTTCTTCACGTAATTCAGTCAAGTAAACTAACACAAAGTGTAGCCAAGCCTCCGGAACAGAACTTTAATTTCATCACATTTTGTCAGAGAACGTTGGGGGATAAATTAGTGTAGACCTCTTATCAACTGGCTTACAGAATAGCCTAATCTATGCATTAGTCTTTTTAACGTGTCACTACATGTACTTTTTTTGAGCCAGTATCACAAACTGAGTAACTGACCTATCGTCAGCCAACTCAATCATATGACATTGTCTGGGTACATGTGACTTTATTAAATAAACCTATACATTACTATGAGTATTTCCAACAACAAGCTGATGAATGTATTCAAATAGTTGTGGCGACTGCTCTACATATTGTTCAAAAGTCAACTGTGGTTGATCAAAATGTACACTTGCATCACATCACAAAAGGGTTTTGCTATGTCCGTTTGCAATCCACTATTGGGAGACTTTTAACGCGAACATATTGGGAGACTTTCCAACATATGAAGATGTATCCTGGGGATATACGGCCCTACGAAGTCAGGCTTCAAGGCTTCACTAGAGACCAAATAAAAGGCCACATTCCCCATCGAGTTAGGGGATGGCCTCCGTAAGAGGAAAATTTTGACAGACTTCCTTATTGTAGACGCACCCTTGAGTGACCCATTTTGTATGAGCTTAAAGCCACGACCTTGGTATTTCGTCACATCATGGAGTTCCCCACCACCCCCAAGGAATTGCGACCATACAAGGTGACCAGCCTGCTTCGCCAAAACTCAGGCCGGAATATATCACAAACACGAAACGTCCATTAGAAGTTTATACCCTGGATCCAAGAGTCGGCAATTCCGAGGCACAAGCATGACCAGGTGATGAGCTCGAGACCATAAGACTAAATGACAATAGGCTAGAAGTGGACCTCAAAATTGGGGTAGGGCTGAAGGAGTCGATGAGAACCTTACTTGTCCGATTCCTGAAACAAAGCCTAGATGTTTTGCGTGGGTCCACAAAGACATGGAGGGCATCGATCTAAACACGCCTACCATAAACTCAATGTTGGCCCCATGGCCAAGCCCATAAACTAGAAAAGACGATCTCTCAATGGCGAAAGATATGAGGCCCTGGCCAAGGAGGAGGACAAACTGCTTGGAAATAAATTTATAAGAGAAGCGCTACACCCTCAATAGGTAGCCAATCCCACCCTAGTTAAGAAGAGTAACGGCACTTGGAGAATTTGCATCGACTTTACAGATCTAAACAAAGCTTGTCCCAAAGACAGCTTTCACCTACCCAGAATTGTCCAGATGGCCGATACTACCTCTAGACACGACCTATTAAGTTTTATGAATGCTTATTTGGGTTATCATCAAATTCCCATGCACACAGGAGACGAGGAACACACTTCATTTGTAATAGATAGACGACTCTATTGCTATAAGATGATGCTGTTCGGGTTAACTTACCAGCGACTGGTAAACTCCATGTTCAAAAATTAGCTCGGCAAGACCATGGAAATATACATCGACGACATGCTCGTCAAAAGCCTTTGAGCTGAGCAACATACTGAGAACCTCTCTAGAATGTTCCAAATCCTAAAAAGCTACAAGATGAAGAAGCTCAATCCAAAGAAATGCCCTTTTGGAGTAGCCTCAGGCAAATTCTAAGGATACATAGTTAACCAGAGGGGAATCGAAGCAAACCCGGAGAAGGTCAAGGCAATCCTTGATATAGACCCTCCGAAGTCGATAAAAGAGGTCTAGCACTTGACAAGGCAAATTGCCGCACTAAATCGCTTTGTGTCGCGGTCAACGGACAAATGCAAGCCTTTCTTCAAGGCCATTAAATGATCTAAGGAATTCGCATGGACAGAGAAGTGTCAGATCGCTTTCACAAGCTGAAAGAACACCTTTCTTCTCCTCCCTTATTATCTAAACCGCTGATAGGGGAAACGTTGTCTTTGTATTTGGCCGTGTCAGAGTCCTCAATTAGTGCGGTATTGGCCAGAATAGAAAGAGCGGCCCAGCTCCCAGTATACTATTTTAGTCATGCTTTACACATCGCAGACCTCAGATATCTGTCTATGGAAAAGCTCGCGTATGCCCTCGTGATCCCCTCAAAGAAAATCTAGCCCTATTCCCTTGAGTACACAATCAATGTCTTAACCAGCGCCCCCTGAGATAGGTCCTTCAAAAACCCGACCTCTCAGGTCGCTTGGTCAAATGGTCTATTAAGCTCAGCCAGTACGACATTAACTACAAGCCAAGAATGGCTATCAAAGGCCAAGCTCTTGCCAACACCTGAGGATCTTCCACAAACCATGCCTCTATAGCTGGGATTGTTTTGATCAACCCCACGGACAATGGCAAGCAATTCGACAACACAAGATTTAGAACTTTTTGTGAAGAATTAGGCATAAAGAATTTCTACTCCACCCCATATCACCCGCGAGCTAACGGACAAGTTGAGGCGGTAAATAAGATTACGAAACAGACATTAAAAAAGCGCTTGGAGGCCTTAAAGGGAAGCTGGGTCGAAGTGCTGCCCGCGGTTTCGTGGTCCTATCGAATGACCTGCTGAACTTCGACCCGTGATACGCCTTTCTCTCTCACATATGATATTGAGGCAATTGTCTCCATTGAATTAGATGTCCCTACCTCCAGGGTAGCACATTTCAACTATACGGGGAATGACAAGTGCCTTGCCAATGAGATCGACCTTATTGCAGAAAAAAAAGAGTTGGCTGAAATAAGAAATACAGCATATAAACAAAAGTGTGCCAGGTTTTACAACACCAAAGTCAAGGTACGCCGCTTTGTTGCACAAAGTGTTCCTCTCCACTAAAGAACAGGCCTCAAGAACCCTAGGCCCAGTTGGGAAAGTCCATACCGAGTCAAGCAAATCCTACTAAATGGAGCTTATGAGCTCGAAGACATGCAAGGGAACGAGATGATGTACCCTTGGAATGCAGAACAACTGCAGAAATACTACCAATAGCCGGGTATCAACTCTGAAGAACCTTGCACCCTGAACTGACAGGCCATGCTCGGTAAATTATATAATTCATGTGTATTTGTTTAGTTCGTTTAAAGCATCACGCCCACATTTTTCTACGACCTCAAATAAGACAAATCTACGGCTAAGTAAGGGTTAAAGCGACCAAGGCAGGAACAAGTTTCCTGCCAGCGACCTAACACTTGCCTGAAATAGATTTGAGTTAACGACACGAGAAACAACTAAAATAAGCTCTCAGTCAACAACCTCACATCCAGGTTAACGGTTACGTGAACAAGGTTGCGGCGAGCCTGCAACTAGCGATAATAGGTTATGCGACTAACGCTAGAACAAGCTTCTAGTTAAACGGCCTTACACTTTGCACAAAATCCTCACTCGAACCCATTGTACACAACCTAAACCAGAACGAGCTTCTGGTTATGCGCCCTAACACTTTGGTTTGTGGATTTTCCCAAAGGCATCGTACAATGCAGGCCGAATCAATTTAAATGAACAAACAGTTGTATAAAAACTTTTTCATTTCATAAGTACAGGGAGATCTCAAAAAGAAAAAATAAAAGAGGGTGAAGCTTTAGGTCTGGTCTCCTGGAGCAAGGACCTTGACCTCCTCAGCAGCTGAAGCCTCAACCTCAGCATCCTCATCATCAGAGCTCTCGTAGCCATAGTTGTGTTTGAGTTTCGCTACTTGTTCTTTGAGGAAATTGAGATCGTACTCAGGCCGAACCTTAATGACAAGAATACCCTTGGTCGTCTCGTAATATAGCCCAGCGTTGGCAAGCTTGTACTCCTATGAGCTTTTGTACTTGGCCACTGCCTCATTGTACCCAATCAGCTCCCCAAACACAGCCTTGTTCTCAGCCTCCCTCAGAGCTTGCTCATGATTCGACCTTTCAGTTGCCAATGTGCTCTCTAGATCTTCAATCTTTTTCCTATAGGACTCTAGGTCGTTTCTCAATAGGTCGGCCTCATCCATGGAAACTGCCATATCCTGCTCTTTTCGTTCAATGCCAGCTCGGCCTCCTCTTTTGCCGTGAGGGCTAAGTCCGCCTCTTTGGTCAGCTTTTTTGTGTCTTGGATTACCCTACGGACACGAGCTTCTGCATGCTGGTCCAGGACAGTTGAGCGACCTCGCATAGCTGTGCTTGGTTGGACGATCCCGATAAGCGACATGGAGTTTGTATACTTCTCCCACTTCTTCAACCAGCTCCTGGCCATGTCGCTCATGGCATCACCGAGATTCCCGGGCAGCCCCTTCGGAATGCTCTCGAGTGGCCTCTTTGGGAGGTTGAAGCTGAGTAGAGCCTTGGGCCTCTTATCTTTCATTTTTTCCTGCACAGCCCGGCGGTTTGGTTGAACTGGGAGGAACAGGTCATCTGCCAGTAGGTCCAGAACCCCTTTCTCCTGAACCGGTGTTCCCTCCCCACATGACATCGTAACCAGGACTTCCAGTTCCTCCGCCTCTTCACCAGACCAGCCAATGCTCACTCAAGAGACCTCCTCTTCTCCAGACGTCATTTCGCTAACCTAAGGCTACCCAAACAGATCCCAGAAACTACAAAGAAGAATTACCTTAGAAAGCGAGAATCCCTCGAAGATAGAAGTCTTTCTGCAAAGTGAAATAGGAAATGTAGGAGCAAATGGAGGCGAAGAGAAGAGTATAAATAAGGTTGGGTGTGATGTGACAGCCGTGTGGTGCTTTGGGAGATGAAAAGGCAACAATCAAATTAATGATTACCGCCTTTAAGTCTCTAAAACACGATATTCCACCAACAGAGTGACACATGGCTAAATGCACCGTCTTAACCATTTCGAAATTCAAAGAGTCTAATTTCAAGCGGCAAAAAGTTTTAAGGGAATTATTAGCGAAACCTCAAGGTCGCTAACTCTAAAGATCAGAGACAGTGACCTTAAGGGGGCATTTTGTAGCCACTAGGTCACAAAAGGCCAAAAGTCAACAACAGTCAATGTTTGTAAGGTCTTGGGAGCCAGCTCTAAAAGGCTCATCGAATTTAACGGCCTAGCGAGCAAGCGTCCAGATCGGAAGACATAAGGGGCCTGTTTTAGCGACCTCTGTGGCAAATATCCATTCTTGTGTCCCTGTGGTTCAAGACGTCCGGGTGCTATGTTAACACAGTGTCATGATCCAACACTGTGACCTGACAAGCACGACAGCTAAACATTTGCTGGGAAACCCACGTGAGGGACCTTATCGCTTACAGCTGATGGGACTTTAGCATTGAATGTAAGGTGATAGCCACCGGCCCCACACATGATTTAAATAGTCACTAGTCAAAAAAGTAGAGGTCAAATCCCAGTAGACGTGAGTCATAGGTCATTCGTACGGATCTCATCATTAAATGTATGTGATTATTATTCCCGTGAAAATGGCAAGTTTGCAATAGAAATAACGCAAGCAAAGCTAAGAAAAGGGGACGAAAATAAAATCTCATTCTTCTTGTCTTTAGCACATTTACTCTCTTCCATTTATTGCAAACATTCCTTGCATTTACACATTAACTACACAAGCCGATTCGAATACAAATTTCCCGCGAATACAAATCTTGTTTGTTGAGTCAAAAGCTAAATTTGATATCAACATATTTCGCTAATTAATATAAGATATTCTTAAATAATTGGAAAATAGCAGAGTCATGACAAGAATGGTATCAGAGAAACGTTCCAAAGGGCACTACATGCATAATGTAATCCGCGCGAGGCATCGACCAACTGGCTTGCAAGTAAGTTTTTAGTTATAAAGCTTATGAATAATTTGTACACTTTTCTAGTTTAATAGGAGCTATACTTATTAGTTACATGATAAAAATTATGGGAAATAGAAGTTAGAATGAAGACATACAAAATAGAGGATCAAATTCGCACAAGAAATTAGCTTTTAAAAGTGTATCAAGAACAAGAAAAATGGGTGAAAAGATCATAGTTTTTAATTTAGTTCCAAGTGTTAAAGTAATCTTAAAAGATATATATGGCTTCTAAGTATATTGGAACCAAATAATTGCAAGGGAAATTAGGGCAGCAAGAAGAAAAAAAATTCCCACACCGAGCGGCCTACACTGGACAGAAAGCTCGGTAAGGGCACCCCAGCTCAATAGGGCGGCCACACCGAGCCAATGGCAGGTGAGACCAAGATTTTTTCCTAAAAAATTACAATCAAGTCCCCAGACTTCCTAATTTCTTATATATCGACCCGAAAGACTTATTTTGTGCTCCTTTAAGCCACAAACTTTAGGTCTTTCATATAATTATCCTTATTTCAATTAAAGGATTTCTTTTGGCCATTTTGAATCAAAATTTAGCCATGTTTTCAATACTGTTCTTTCTTAAACTTGATTTTTGAATTTTTGCAGCAATCCATCCATTAATACCTGAATTTCTTTAACCTTTTGATTGTACAATGGGACCCACCAATACACTGACCAAACTTTGACTTCTGTAAATATCCACATCAAATATAACTAAAGAACCATTTTTGAGTAATTAAGTAATATATAGGTGTCTCATTTTATGCAAGGAAATATGTTTTGCTTATTGAAGTATATCCAAGAGCTTTAACAGAGGCACTCGTTAGGAATTTGATTATGAATTAATATGTGGTGACAAATTTTGAGCCATGAATTAAACTCATGGACAATAAAAAAATTGACCCAATAAATGAGTTGATGGAATTGTTTTGAAATACTAAATTAGGTGTTCCTAGAAGTATTGGCACCTACCGAAGTTAATCATGAACAATGATTAATTTGAATTGTAACTTTGATCCTTTGATTTGATATATTTGGAAATTAAATAGATAATAAACATATATGTGGCAAGGACATGACAAGTAACTTGAGTTCAAGTCCTCAACTTCTTTTGAATTCTTGTTGGATCTATAATTTTTATTGATTATTAAATACTCCAAGGAAATATACAAATAAGCCTAAACTTTGAAGCATGAAATATTGTTCATTTTATGCCCTTGATTTGATCTATTGCCTCCTTCATTGTTATGTGCCAATAGATCTTTGCACATCGCTTCAATGCTTCAATGATTTGCTTTGCCGAACCTGATTTCCTTTGGATGTAATTTTGCACCCTCTAAGTTACTAAGAATTGCTATTCAGTTCCTGCTGAAAAAGATTATACCCCTTGAAAATCTAATTCAGGCAAATTATTTGAATCACCTATATCATTTTGCTAAACCCAATATATCCTTTTGCTAAACCCAATACTTGTTTGTATTTCTTGCCTGAAAATTTTATTTCCTTGGGCATAACACTTTTGCTCATAATTGATTGACATTATTCCTTTTCTCTATGTATTCTTAATAAACCCATTGCGTTCTACTCGTCAACAATAATCTTATTGCTTTGTACTTGAACTTGGAAGATCGGAAGAGCACACGTCTGACCTTTGATGTTAATAGCCTCTTCATTTTGAGCCCTTAATTTCTTGTTAGCCTTTACTTGATTCTAAACTTTGTCCTGTGTTATTCTCGAGAATAACTCAACCATGAAAATTCTCTTTGATAAAATGGAAACCCGTTCGCAAAGACTTTCCTTTGATATATGAATTGACATCAGTTCTTTGAAAAATTGAAATTTTTTCTTCCCCTTATGCTTTCTTTTTCTTGTTCTCACCTATTATTGATTGTCATTGATTGTCTATCCAAAATCTTGGAATCACCTTTGGGCTTCTCTATTATTGCCTTTTCTTGACTATATGCCTTTGTTCATTACCTTTTGCTAGCATTTGATTAAACTCATGAAATTGTTTGATTTTTTTTTTTTGCCTATTGATAATGGTTCTCTTCACAATTTCGAAAACCTTATTTACTTGACACAGGACTTCATGATTTTGCATTTGTCCCCTTCAACTTGGTTTGAATACAAGGGACATTAACTCTTCTATAGTTCTTGACTATTTTTTTGTTTTCCTTGTTAAATTTCCTCATGCCAATGTCCCAATATTTTATTTGATATTCAAAATACCTTTGATATATGAATTGATATCAGTACCTTGAAAAAAAATGAAATTGGGGAGAGTCTGTTTCTTTTCTTCTCCTTCATATTCTTGCTCTCAGCTATTTTTGATCATTTTGATTGTCTACTTCTCATCTCGGAAATCCTCTGAGGCCCCCCCCATTACTTTTATTGCTTTTTGCTTTTCACTATGTAATTTCATTCAATGCCTTTTGTTACCATTTTGATTGAAGCCTTCAAATTGTTTGACTATTACTTATTAACAATGGTCCTTCTTGCAATTTAGAAAACCTTAATTGCTTCACAATGGACTTATGAGAATTTGAAGTAGTTTTGTGTCCAAGTACCCTACTTCATGTTTCCACTTATTTTCCCTTCAACTTTGTTTTATCTTATGGGACATCAACCTTTTCACAGTTCTGCATTATTTTTTATTTTGCTATCTCTCTCGTACCCATGCCTGGTCGCGTGTCGAATGCGCTAAAATAATAAATACCTTATTCTACTAAAATTAAAATAATTTGTAGAAGTGGAGAGCAAGGGTCGAACCCACAGTTGACGTTGGATGAATTTAAGTTCTCGTGTCAACAAGTGAAAGGGGGTTTTTTATGAAATTAAACTAAAACTAATGAAAATAAGATAAGAAAGCAAATAATTAATGTTCACAAAGATAAATAAATGCTAACTCCAGTTCATAGTTCAGTTGTGCAATTTACATAAAAGATAGTAATCAATAGCAATGGTGTTTCTACTTTCTTGTAAAACCATCAACTCTAGATAACAAGAAGTTCTGCTACCCAGATTTTCCCTCAAGTATATCTAATCAAAACGAGTTTTTCAATCAAACTTAATCGTTTGGACAACCCAGAATAAGATATATAGATTTAGAACAACGATTGCATGAAGAATTAGGAAAATAAGTTAATATAATGTAACGCCGTGTTTCTTTTTCCCTCATTATGTGAATTTATTAAATTTTAATACGTTGTCAAAATTAATTATTTTGACTATGTTTAGTATTGTTAATGAATTTTACCTTCTATGATTTTGTAGTGGAAGGACTTAGAAGTTGCAATGATCAATGTGCCTAAAATGAATCCTATTTATGTGCAAATGTCTTCTTGAGTATGTGTTTATGCACATGATTTAATTGCACGTGTCATTTTAGGGGGAACTTGGGGAGAAATAAACTAAGTCTGGGCTTAATTAAACAAGACTCATTATTGGGTGACTATATTGGTCAAAATCAAAAGTTTAGCCAAAAGCCTTTTAGCCTCACTCTTAACCCTAGCCCCCATTCTCATTTATGAAGAATTTATTCATCCCTACTCTTCAATTAGTTCTCTCTCCCAATCTAAGGTAAGTTATGAATCCTTTCATTTACCCTTCAATGTTAGTGCCTAGTTCACGGGTAACTTGTATCCTTTGAGAAATAATTCAATAAACTAGCTAGATACAAATGCATAAAGTTTATGTTATGCTATGCTTTATGCCAAAATGAGTGTTGTTAGATGAGTAAAAGGGTAATATATTCGACATGAATATTACTTGTTTGAAGAAATGCTTAAATGAATTTGGCACGGTGTATTTGGTTATGCCCCCCAACTTTTAACGGTTATAACTCATAGTAGACAGTGTATTTTTGCTTGATTCAAATTGTAATACAACCTTATATGAGTTATCTATCATTTAAAAGTAGAATGACATCATTTGGAGGTCTATAGAAGTTTTTATGGCACTTTTTGTACCACATGCCAGTTTTACCCGAGAATGACTTTGGCTAATCAAATGTTAGTTTTATGAGCTCTTTTTGTGTGAAAAATCTTTTATGAGATGATTTTTAAGGTTTGAACTTAGATGCCTATGTTGTTTCGCTAGTTGGTGTGCTACGATCGGGTTAGGAGTAGATGTGGAGACGTTGAAAGATAAGATTATGAGTTAATTTTCTTTATACAAATAAAGTGTTTGATAAAATGCCTATATGAATCCATTTATGCAATGAATGAAGGTGATGAAAAGTAGTTGTGTCTCAATAATAGCTTAAATTTAAGAATAATTTGGCATGTGAAATTAAAGTATGAGATTATAAGCAAGTATGTGGAATTTGTTAATTAAAGCATGATAATACTATTTGTTTATGAGAACTAAAGCTTAGTTGCTCGAATGTGAGCTAAGATGTAATCATTACATGGATTTTTAAGTCAAATGAGTGATATGAGAACTTTGTGTCTTACTTATTAAATGATTATATTAGGATTCTTGGCACACTAATCTTGAAAGCAGTTAAAGGCCTTCCACTTGCTAAAACTGAATATCTTAAAAACTTGAGGTAAGTAAACTCCACTCTTGAGTCCATTATATGTTGAAGGATGATGTATAGGTAATATACTATGTTGTTAGCTTGTTGATGAATGATTAATTGTTAAATGTGAAAGTTGTGGAATGATGCTTACATTGTTGGGTATATGCTTATTCATGTCATGTGGTTGCATCATGTAACATGCATTGGCCATGATTTCAAAAATATGAATGTTTTGCTATGAAGATTGAAAGTATTTACAAAATTATGTATCCAAAAAAAAATGGATGTATCTTTACATCATGAAAGAATGTGAGTGGGAAATGGGACGTGGGGGACCGGCGTACCCGACCTTACCGCTTTGGGCTGCATTGAATGAATGTTGTCACTTCGGTGGTGTTAAAAGTAATGTTACTACTTCAGTGGTATTGAATGAAATGTTTACCGCTTCGGTGGTACTACCGGTAGAATTGAATCTGGTTCCAAATAAGAATGGTCCACTACATTTTGATTGGTTAGATGATACATCAAGTGAGCTTACGATGAAAATGAACTTTCTAGAATGGAAATTGAAAGTTTTACAAGAAAAAGAACGATTCCTAAATGTTTAAGTAAAACGGGATATGTACTTTTTGAAAGTTAATGCACTGCATATCATGAGCATCTCTCATGTGCATAGAGCTTATTTACTGGGCTTTAGCTCACCTCTATTTTCCCCACCTTACAGGTAATGAGAGTTAGATGGCACGAGAGGTTCACTTGGTAGCCGATTCAGTCACAAGATAATACTCTTTCTAGCTTGTCTAGCTATACAAAGACATATTTTAAACTTCAAATCGAATTATTTTGTTCTCTTATCAGTTATCCCACTTTAGTAGAGTTTGATATACTCTATGTGTTTTTGAGAGGTTACTTGTTAATTATTTTGAACTTGAAATTGCTAGTCTTCCAACAATGCAAACTTTGAAATTCCTTTATGTTTAATTATGAAAGAGTTGGGAATGGGTTAACAGAGGACCTGATAGTTGTTGGTCATTGTTTGTTCAATTTATTGAATTTATTTTGTTGTTTGAGTTTCTCCTATAGGTGGGCTGTCTTATTTATAGTGGAGATTCTACCTAAATTTCTATAGAATTTTCCAAACGAAAGAAAAAGAGCTATTATTCCGCATTTTTTAAAAGTTAAATGAGGGTTAACATTTCTAAGTTTAGTATCGCTAGACTTGGGGTGTTACATCTAAGTAATAAATTCAGAGGTTCGATCTATTTAACCAAGGTTGTGTCATCCCTAATGGTTAACAATCATTAGTTGCTACTTGGGAGTTAGGACAAACAAAAATTGAGGATTGAAACCCCAAATCTAGCAATAGAAAATTAATCATTCAACGTAATAGGCCTAAACTAGGCCAAATAATCAACATTCATAACTATGAAGAATAGAATAACACAATCAATTTCACAAAAGAGAAAGAAACGACGTTACCGAAATCGATTAATTAAAAACAAGAAGTAGCAACAACTTTCCCTTGAACTGAAGGAAGGGAGAAATTATCCTTCCTCCGGTCTTTGTCTTTGTAAAGTAAATAAAATAAATATGAAGTTGTGTGTGGAGATGTGTCTAGAGATGTCTAAGATATGACCCTTTATATAAGGTCTAAAAGCCCTATGAAAACTAGTAAAATTCATGTACAATGTACCATAAAAAGAGTTCTAGAAAAACTAGGAAATAAGGAAAAAAACCTCGCATAAACAATACCATGCGGTCGCACAAGGCTACCATGCGGCCACGTGGCTCTTTGGCTTTCTCCTCGGCTGGACAATAAGGGCGACGCAGGCGTACGAGGCGGGCGGTGCGCCCGCATCCAAGGTTCTGCCAGTTTTGGGACTACGGGTGGGAACGATGGTGCGGCAGCACCATTACTTTTCTTTTTTTTTCTTTTCTACCGGCCCTTCATGTTTTATCGCGCGATCTCTTAGTCCCCAAACTCCAAAATCATTGCAAAACACGCCCGTTCTCGATTCTTTTGAGCTTTTCCTTTAATCTTATACCAAATAAACAAACTAAACATAAATAAATCGTTTAAACAAACTAAGCATAAATAAATCTTTTAACATAATAAAACACATAATGACATGCGAGTATAGAGAAATTAAACAATCTAATAAAGAACCTATTGAATTCTCCCATACTTAAAATATTGTTCGTCCTTGAATAACCCACAAACATAAACATTAGACTCTCCCGGTTACACACAAGGCAAACAACTTATCATTTAGCTCATGAAAAATTAAGGTAGCTTGCCTAATAAAAAGGCTCTAAAGCAATACAAGAATTTTGAGAAAATTTTTTTCATAAATAAAACTGACCCTTCGAAACTCATAAAATGCCATGATCAAGGGTACTCAAGCAACCTTCAAAGTCATGAAAAATAACTTATACCTAGAATAGCATAAACCTAATAGGCTGACCCTCACAGATAAATCCACTCTTCACTCAAGTGTTTAAGGGTTAAGTGTTTACGCTCAAGATTCTATCCACATGAGAGTTCTACCATAGGCTTGCAAGATTTCTCATTCTCCACCACCACTTAGGTGTACATGCATAACACAAATCAAAAGGTCTTTAAGGGTTGTAATGAGGCTTAAGGGTTAAGGTGGGAAAATTTTGTGAAGTTAGGCTAATGAACCATTGAACTAGTGGAACACAGAGTTTATAATATTCAAGAATATATCCTAAGTGAAACCACTACTCCCTTCATTCTTTCAAAACTTCTAGCACCACCTATACAAGAATGCCATATCTAAACTTTCATAGATAACTCAAGCCCTTATTTTAAATGGCATCAACCCTTTATTTCAACTCTTTTTCTTGCCTTTCATACAAAAATTTCCTTTCTATTTCTTTTTCTTTTCCACGGTCACTTCAGCTTTCCTATTTTTTTTTTTTTGAACAAAAATTCATTTTCTATTTTTTCGTTTTTTTCCTCATTCCTTCATGCTTTCTATTTGCTTTTATTCTCTCTTTTCCACTTTTATTTCCATCTACTCTTTCTTTTCTTTTCTTTTTGTTTTTAAATAACAAACCACACCAGCTGATATATCATCAAATTGACTCATCTTATTTCACCAAAACCTCATCAATAATAACTCTCCTCCCCCACACTTATTTCTTATCCACCTCTAGCAACAAAAAAAATCACCAATCCACTAGTCCATTGGTAAGGTAAGGATATATATTATTTTAGGCTCAAAACTAGTATTAAAGGGTGTAAAGAAAGAAATAGGCCATAAAGCTCAAAGGGGTTATACAAAAGATAATTAATTGATAAAGTAGGCTTTTTTACTAAAGTGGTTAATCAAGAAAGAGTGCTTTAAGCATATTCATTTAACGCATGTAATATTGCAGCCTTAAAGAGAAATAAAGCACGTCCTAGAGAAACAAACTGATGGAAGAATATCACACAAGAACAAAAATAATAAGACTAATGAATATGTGTGAGTCTAAGGCTCAAAAATCTCACAAGGTTAAATTGGTCAACTTAATCCAGCCATAACCAATCCAGGCAGAGCAAATAAATACAAGGTGCGAGATCACTTATTCAATCTTGTCATGAATTTCTCCAGGTTAAAAGCACTAAACTTTTTTATTCCGTTATTATTATTATTATTATTTTTAAAATTCTGCCACTACTCAAGATCCTAATTTTAGCTAAGCAACCATTTTTTCAGAAATTAAGAAATTGCTGCCTCATGTCTAACCAGGATTTAAAAAAAAAAAAGTAAAGACAAAAACATGAAACTAAACAACGAAAATAGTAAAAACACATAAAGCAAGTAATTAAAAATATACGGAACAAGAAGTAATTCCACCCCCCATACTTAAACTCTATATTGTCCCCAGTGTAGAAACAAACAAAAAGGAGGAATGAAAAAAAATACCAAAAAAAACATTTTTTTAATAAAAACAACTTGGTGCAGGCGCACCAACTCAGCAGTGCGCCTGCACCGGGCACGCTGCTGAATTCCTCCAGAATTTTTTTTTTTAAATCAAACTGCTTACCCTACTTCCTCAGTAAAGACCCATACCATTATTCACAAATAATGCACAACTAAAAAAATTAAACAATTTAATAGAAAGAATACTGAAAGCAAAATAAAAATACTCCCTTCTTGGGTTGCCTCCCAAGCAGTACTTTTGTTTAACGTCGTTGGCTCTACCTAGCCTTTGAGTGGCTATGTGGTATAGGTTTTCTACAATAGAATGTTGTTGTCTTTAAACCCTTCATAGTCCGTTCAACCTACGCAAAGTATGTTCGATCTCTAGTCAAACAACAATAGATTTTGATTAGAAGATTGGGTATTGGTTTATTCAAAATAAAGAAAATAACAAAACCAACTATAAAAGTAAAACTGGTTAACACAAATACTCAAATTAATCACACAGTTCCCCATCAATGGCGCCAAAAACTTGGTCGCGTGTCGAATGCACTAAAATAATAAATATTTTACTCTACTAAAATTAAAATATTTTGTAGAAGCGGAAAGCAAAGGTCGAATCCACAGATAACGTTAGATGAATTTAAGTGCTTGTGTCAACTAGTGAAAAGGGAGGTTTTTATGAAATTAAACTAAAACTAATGAAAATAAGAAAAGAAAGCAAATAATGAACGTTCACAAAGATAAATAAACGTTAACTCCAATTTTTGGTTCAGTTGTGCACTTCACATAAAAGATAGTAATCAACAGCAACGGTGTTTCCTACTTTCTTGTAAAACCATCAACTCTAGGTAGCAAGAAGTTCTGCTAGCCAGATTTTTCCTCAAGTATATCTAATCAAAACAAGCTTTTCAATCAGACATAATCGTTTGGACAAAGAAGAATAAGATTTCTAGATTTAGAACAACGATTGCATGAAGAATTAGGAAAATAAGTTAATCTAAGCAATAAATTCAAAGGTTTGATCTATTTAACTTAGGTTGTTGTTATCCCTAATGATGCACAATCATTAGTTGCTACTTGAGAGTTAGGGGAAACAATAATTAAGGATTGAAACCCCAAATCTAGCAATAGAACATTAATCATTCAACGTAGTAGGCCTAAACTAGGTCAAATAATCAACAATCATAAACATGAAAAATAGAATAACACAATCAATTTCACAAAAGAGAAAAAAACAACGTTACTGAAATCTACGCTCTTCCGAACAAGAAGTAGCAACAGCATCCCCTTGAACCGAAGGAAGGGAGAAATTATTCTTCCTCTAGTCCTTGTCTTTGTAAAGTAAATAAAATAAATATGAAGTTGTGTGTGGAGATGCGTCTAAAGATGTCCAAGATATGACCCGTTATATAAGGTCTTAAAACCCTATAAAACTTGTAAAATTCGTGTACAAATAATACCATAAAAAGAGCTCTAGAAAAACTAGGAAATAAGAAAAAAAACTCACATGAACAGCACCATGCGGCCGCACAAGGATACCATGCGGCCGCATGGCTACTCGGCTTTCTCTTCTCAGCTGGACAGTACAAGCAATGCTAGCGTACCAGGCGGGCGGTGCGCCCGCATCCGAGGTTCTACAGGTTTTGGGACTACGGGTGCGGCCACATAGAACGGTGGTGCGGCCCTACCATTGCCTTTCTTTTATTTTTTTTTTCCTTCTCGCCATTCATGTTTTGTCGCCCGATCTCTTAGTCCCCAAACTCCAAAATCATTGCAAGACACACCCGTTCCCGATTCTTTTGAACTTTTCCCTTAATCCTATACCAAATAAACAAATTAAACTTAAATAAATCTTTTAACATAATAAAACACATAATAGCATACGAGTATAGAGAAATTAAACAATCTAATAAAGCACCTATCAAATTCCCCCACACTTAAACCGTTGTTCGTCCTCGAATACAGACATAAACATTAGACTCTTCCAGTTACACACAAGGCAAACAACTTTTCATTTAGCTCATGAAAAATTAAAGTAGCTTGCCTAATAAAAAGGCTCCAAAGAAATACAATAATTTTTAGAATTTTTTTCATAAAAAAAAAACTGACCCTTCTAAACTTATAAAATGTCATGAACAAGGGTACTCAAACAACTTTTAGAGTCATGAAAAATAACTTATACCTGGAATAGCATAAACCGAATAGGCTGACCCTCATAGATAAATCCGCTCTTCGCTCAATTGTTTAAGGGTTGTAATGAGGCTTCAAGGTTAAGGTGGAAAAAATTTGGGAAGTGAGGCTAATGAACCATTGGAACTATTGGAACACAATGTTTATAATATTCAAGAATATATCCCAAGTGAAACCACTACTCCCTTCATTCTTTCAAAACTTCTAGCATCACCTATACAAGAATATCATATCACAACTTTCATAGATAACTCAAGCCCTTATTTTAAATGGCACCAACCCTTTATTTCAACTCTTTTTCTTGCATTTCATACAAAAATTTCATTTCTATTTCTTTTTCTTTTTTTTCTTTTCCATGGTCACTTTCTCTTTCCTATTTCTTTCTTTTTGGAACAAAAGTCCATTTTCTTTTTTTTTCTTCGTTGCTTTTTTTTTCTCGTCTCTTTTTTTTCGTTTTTTCCTCATTCCTTCATGCTTTCTTCTTTGCTTCTTTTTTCCTCTCTTTTTCACTTTTGTTTCCATCTACACTTTCTTTTCTTTTTTTTTTTTTTCAAATAACAAACCATACCAGCTGATATATCATCAAATTGACTCATCTTATTTCACCAAAACCTCATAATAATAACTCCTCCTCCCCCACATTTATCCACCTCTAGCAACAAAAATAATCACCAATCCACTAGTCTATTGGTAAGGTAAGGATATATATTATTTTTGGCTCAAGAGTAGTATTAAGGGGTGTAAAGAAAGAAATAGGTCATAAAGCTCAAAGGGGTTATACAAAAGATAATTAATTGATAAGGTAGGCTTTTTAGCTAAAGTGGTTAATTAATAAAGAGTGCCTTAATCATATTCATGTAACACATGAAACATGTAACACATGAAACATTGCAGCCTCAAAGAAAAATAAAGCAAGTCCTAGAGAAACAAACTAATGGAAGAATATCACACAAGAACAAAGATAGTGAAACTGATAAAGATGTGTCAGTTTAAGGTCAAAAATTTCACCAAGTTAAATTGGTCAACCTAATCCAGTCATAACCAATCCTGGCAAAGCAAATAAATACAAGGTACGAGATCATTTATTCAATCATGTTATGAATTTCTCGAGGCTAAAAACACTAAACTTTTCTTATTTATTAATTTTTTATTATCATTATTTTTAAAATTTTGGCACTGCCCAATATCCTAATTCCAGCTAAGCTACTATTTTTTCAAAAATTAACAAGTTGCCGCCTCATGTCTAACCAAGATTTTAAAAAAATAAAGACAAAAACTCAAAACTAAACAACGAAAATAGTAAAACACATAAAGCAAGTAATTAAAAATATCCAGAACAAGAAGTAATTCTTCCCCCACACTTAAACTCTGATTGTCTCCAATGTAAAAACAAACAAAAAGGAGGAAGGAAAAAAATAGAAAATAATTTTTTTCGTAAAAACGGCTTGGTGCGGGCGCACCAACTAAGCAGTGCGCCCACACCGGGTATGCTACCGAATTCCGCCAAAAATTATTTATTATTATTATTTTTTTTTGGAAATCAAACTACTTACCCTACTTCGTCAATAAAGACCCATACCATTATTCACAAATAATACACAACTAAAAATTTAAACAATTTAATGGAAAGAATACTAAAAGAAAAATAAAAATAATCCCTTCTTGGGTTGCCTCCCAAGCAGCGCCTTTGTTTAACGTCATTGGCTCAACCTAGCCTTTGAGTGACTAGGTGGTATAGGTCTTCTACAATAGAATGTTGTTGTCTTTGAACCCTTCATAGTCCATTAAACCTACGAGAGTCTGTTTTATCTCTGGTCAAACAACAATAGATTTTGATTAGATGGTTAACACAAAAATACTCAAATTAATAACACCATTCCCCAGCAACGGCGACAACAACTTGATCGCGTGTCGAATGCGCCAAAATAATAAATACCTTGCTCTACTAAAATTAAAATAATTTGAAGAAGCGGAGAGCAAGGGTCGAACCCATAAATAATGTTAGATGAATTTAAGTTCTCCTGTCAACTAGTGAAAAGGGGGGTTTTTTATGAAATTAAACTAAAACTAATGAAAATAAGAGAAGAAAGCAAATAATGAACATTCGTAAAGATAAATAAATGTTAGCTCCAGTTCTTGGTTCAGTTGTACACTTCACATAAAAGATAGTAATCAATAGCAGCATTGTTTCCTAATTTCTTGTAAAACCATCAACTCTAGGTCTAATTGTTTGGCAAACTCAGAATAAGATCTCTTGATTTAGAACAACGATTGCACAAAGAATTAGGAAAATAAGTTAATCTAAGCAATAAATTCAAAGGTTCGATCTATTTAACTTAGGTTGTGTTATCTCTAATGATTAACAATCATTAGTTGCTACTTGAGAGGTAAGAGAAACAATAATTAAGGATTGAAACCCCAAATCTAGCAATAGAACATTAATCATTCAACGTAGTAGGCCTAAACGAGGTCAAATAATCAACATTCATGAACATGATAAATACAATAACACAATTAATTTCACAAAAGAGAAAGAAACAACGTTACTGAAATTGATTAATTACAAACAAGAAGTAGCAACAACATCCCCTTGAACCGGAGGAAGGGAGAAATTATTCTTCCTCTGGTCTTTGTCTTTGTAAAGTAAATAAAATAAATATGAAGTGGTGTGTGGAGATGTGTCTAGAGATGTCTAAGATATGACCTCTTATATAAGGTCTAAAAACCATAAGAAAACTAGTAAAATTCATGTACAAATTATACCATGAAAAGAGTTCTAGAAAAAGCTAGGAAATAAGGGAAAAAAAAAACTTGCGTGAACAGTACCATACAGCCGCATAAGGCTACCATGTGGCCGCATGGCTCTTCAGCTTTCTCTTATTGGTTGGACAGTAAGGGCGATGCGGGCTCACCAGGCGGGCAGTGCACCCACATCCAAGGTTCTGCCGGTTTTGGGACTACGGGTGCGGCCGCATGGAACGATGGTGCAGCCCCACCATTACTTTTCTTTTTTCTGTTCTTCTGGCCCTTCATGTTTTGTCGCCCGATCTCTTAGTTCCCAAACTCCAAAATCATTGCAAAACACACCCGTTCTCGATTCTTTTAAGATTTTCCCTTAATCCTATACCAAATAAACAAACTAAACATAAATAAATCTTTTAACATAATAAAACACATAATAACATATGAGTATGGAGAAATTAAACAACCTAATAAAACACCTATCAATGCCCCTCTATTTTGTCAAATTCTAAAACCGATTTGGTTTTCCCCTTCTTGTCTTGTTTAGTCCTTGCAATCTGATTTGAAGATCAAAATGAAGTTAACGAAACAGGTGTGGAACACTAGCTTAAAAATGGAGAACTGATTTGAAAATAGTTTTGGAAGAATACAATTCAAGGATTCAAACTTTGCTAATTGCTATTGGTGAATGATCAACTGGCAATCCAAACTCATTTTGAATAAAGTTCGAATAAAATTTTGAGTAATTGAATTGTTAAAATTTTGAATATTTGCCCAACCCAATTTTGAACTTATGGTATATTTGAGTTAAGCAAGAAAAATAAATTTGGTTTTTGAACTTTGATATCGAAGATGGCTGGAAAACTCATGCATGAAACGGAGATTACTTACTCTAGCGCCACGCGTGCTCTTAACGGTAAAAGAAATGAGAGTGCGCAGCAGAAGCAATTCATTGAAATGAAGACAATCTGGTTGCGTACTATGCTTTTGAAAATAATAGTTATTGCCACAATGCTTAGCAAATTTTGAGGACAAAATTCAATTAAGGGGGTAGATTGTAACATCCCGCAAAAATTTAACAATAAATTAAGCAATATGATGTTTATGTTGATAATGAAGGGACACATCTCTTGAATTACATCAATTGCAAGAGTACAAGTTTATTACTAAATGTAACAGCATGGTTATATCGAATTGCAAGGAGACGAGATTGTCACTCAAATAAACGCCAAGATTTAGAATATGACAATATGATCATATTAAATTGTTGCAAGATTGTTACTCAATTGAATACCAAGAACTAGAAGATGATTATTGACAACATGATCGATATTTTGACAACGAATTGGAATTAGAAGGTGGTTATTGACAATGTATTGACAAAGATGGATTAACCATGCGATTTTGCTATTGACAATGTAATTGTTATATTGAACAGTCACTTGAAATTGCATCAACAATGTCACAAGATCTAAAAATTGTTACTCAAATGATGCCTAGAGACAACAATGTGGTTATTGGTTAACACGACTTGAAGTTTAATCACTTAATTGTGAAATCACGTTAAGTGAAAGGACTCACGTAATATGAATCAAATTATCATGACTTGATTATAAGACAACACAAATTATAAGGACTTCCCGAGCAATAAACGATTGAACTTCATTTCGCCACCTCACGCCACGTGTCATATCCTGTTTGGCGAAACTCAAAAGTTTATTAAAAATAACTAAATTCAATCAATATAAATAGAAGCTTAGAGGGAGAGATATGTACAAGCCATCCTAGCGTCTCTCGCTTTCCTTTTCCACATCTATAGTTAGGCCAATCGTCTTGCTTGTCATTGGTGAACTTCTGTAGTTACCGGAAATTTTTATAAATAAAAATTTAACTTCTTACAGATTTATTAAGTTAAGGCGCGTGGCTACCACATTTCCGTTTATTATTTAGTATTGCATGATCGGTCACGGAAGTAAATTAATGCCTCGCGCTCGTCTAGCTTTGAACAAATTGATTTTTAAAATCTAAAAGCGAAGATTAAAATTTAGTTAACTCAACCGAGTCAAGAATTATTGACACGAGCTTACTCCAAGTAAAGATTTTAGTCCGGCTTCATTTTGTTCAAAAACAAATCCAATTTCAAAGCATTTACGGTTCAATTCACATGAAAGGATGGATCCAATTCTTTTAGCCCATTTAAGCCTAAGTTAAGCAGCCCATTTAAAAATGTGAGCTTCGCCATACAGCCCGTGTAGGACCACGTTCTTCCCGGCAGTTCTTTCCAGGTGGTTTGCTCCATAATCATGTACAGATTTCTTACTCCCCTCACTCTCACGGTTTCACTACATCTTTCACAAGTCTGAAATTTTTCCTCAAGACACTCTGCCTGTACGTTCAAGAAAAGGAAGGTCTGAGTTGGTTTCACTACAACTAGGCAAGGATTCTCTTCTTTCTTTTGTTTCTTCCATCATCAACCGGTAAGTTTCCTTAGCATCCCTCTTTGGGTTTTAAATTTTGTAAGAAACTGGATACTTCAATTTATTTGTGGAAGCATGCTTAGGATCAGTCCCTCACTTAGACTATGTACTGTAAATTACGTTGCACACATGTACAGTTCATTCATTTCCCCTTTCCTCTATTACATTCAGCCACACACACGCCTGAAAAAAACAATAAAGCAGTCGATCAACCCATTTCAATCAGCCTTCGACTCCTCGACTGGACATCAGCCGGGCTCGGCCATCCCTACCACTGTCCCTTCTCCCATTCGCCAATATCAACTGTCAAACCAAATTTAGAAAAAGGAAAAAAAAAATAAAAAAAAAATAATAAAAGCAGGAACAGAGAAACCACTGATCTTCAACCCAAAATAAATCAAAAACCGGGAATCAGAAGGCCCATAAGCTTTGCAACACACCCTCGAACCGCTGCCTTCGCCGGAAACTCCATTGTGGCCGAAATTCTTTAAGCAACCGAACCCCACTTCCACCCGAGCCAAGGTTACTGGACGAACACCCATTGAACCCAAGGTCTTGCACCTTCCAGCCTCGACCGCAGCCATTTTTCTCCGCTGCGGGCGACCTCTATTTCGCACCCCATCACCTTCGACTGACCCGAGTACTCCAGTAGCACCCCTGTCCTTCGAGCCAAATTTCAAACCGCGACCCCCTCTGCCAAACCCGCGACCCCTTTGCCCAAATCGAACCTCCACATGCGACCATCCATTTCTTGACCGCGGCCTCCATGACTGTGAACCCTCGATCAGCCTCGCTCAACCCTTAATCGGACCCAAATCGCCGCCCTCTCCATCTGCCATCGTTTTCTGCTTCTGACTCCAATTTCGGCAGATATAATAGTATAGTAATTGCTCCCAAGTCCTTAGTTCTTTGTTAGATTCATACCTGGTCCTTTCTTTTTGCTTATAGTTAAGTAGGTTCAAATAATTCTAGCACTCTTCAAGTTGGTTCCTAATTTTCTACTGTAATACAAATCTGTCCCTAAGCTTTCATATTTGGTTAAGCTGGTAATCAAAATTCGGTTTAAATCCATTTCAGTCCCCAGAACTTATAATTTTAAATAGTTTAATTCCTAAATTGCAAAAAATTGGTCGTTCTAAAGTTCCAACTCTCAAATAATCTTTAATTGAGACAAAGATCCTTTCCATTAATTGTATTTCACATCAAACTTTTAAGAGATATATTTTTTTATTCAAATTTAAAGTATATCAAATTTTAAAAAAACTTCTCGATCATTAACTTATAATTTATTTTATATGGCTAGACGAGGCGAGTGATTCTTTGAAGTTAAATTGCCGTAAAAGCTCAAACCCAAGTACGAAATTAAGGTAGTCTCTACTTCCCCAAGTTAAATGTTTTATTTTCAAGTGATGCAGACTTAGTACAAAGTTTGAGTTGCAATTCATGACGTGTGATTTGAGTTAATGTGATTCAACTTTAATACCAATATGTTGTACTCGAGATAATACGTTGATATAATTAATACATCCCCGGGTAAAATGATATACCATGGTAGTACGATCGAGCTCAATAGGCCCTGAGTAGTACGTTATATATAAGATATACTCACGGGTTGAATGAAAATTGGCTAGCCCACGCGACAGCATATGTTTTGACTAGTTGGGATTATCTGAATCATATGTTGAGTGATTGTTTAAATGTGATTATTGCAACCTGTAAACTGTGCGCCGAGACTATTAGGCATTTCTTCAAAATGCTCATTGTTTTTCTAAAACCTTTTCAGGTGCTGGAGCGGGCGGCGAGACCTGTGGCATTGGCTACTAAATATTTTGCTTTTATTATAATCTGAAAACATTAAACTTAGTGGCTATTTTGTTCAGGACCTTGCTATGGGATTGATATGTAAATTAATTGTTGTTGACTAAAAATGTAGACTTGCATTTAAATCTTTCCGTTAAATTTATTAGAATTAAAGGTTCAGGTTGTGGTGGTGTTTGGCATGGCAGTGGTATAAAAAAATTGTGACCGGATTAATTTAGTACAATATAACAAGTAGTGATCAATATCGGAACAGGGTGGAGAGTTGTAGATGGGCGCAACATCATATTATTGGATGATAATTGGCTAGCTAATGGTATTGGAGCTTCTATTTTAATACCACAACAACCTCATATTTCTTGAGAGATGATCTGGTGACTGAAGAAGAGGATTGGAACGTGGAGCTCATTGAGAATATCTTCTAAAGAGTTGGACGCAAATCGTATCTTAGCTGTTCCTATCGCATGCAGTAGTCCCAGAGATTGTTTGATTTGGAATTTCTGATCTCAGGACAATATATAGTAAAATTTGGCTACTATTTGCAGCATAATATAACTTCTACTAATGATGTGTGTAGTAGTAGATTAGCAACAAAATGGTGAAATAAAATTAGGCGTCTCAATATCCCGCCTCGCATCGTCACTTTGTTTGGCGTCTCACCAAATATGCTACTCCAGCATCTACAAACCTGCTTCAACACCATATCTCTACTACAATCCTTGACCTTCGTTGACGCTGTACTGAATCGGATTGCGATTTATTCCGACAATGTGATTGGGTGAAGACTTTTTGGAAACAGTTTGGCTATTGGAATTTGATGAAGGTTGGTATTTCTTTTGGTGCAAATTCTGACTTGGCTACTTTCCTCTCTCATATTGGGACTAACATTTCATGCGAGATGACTGAGTATATCTGGGCTCTGGTCAGTTTGGAAAGAACGGAATAAGTTGCTGCATGGTGGGATTGGCTAGAAGACAGTTTGGTGTGCGATCTAGCATTTGGATTCCTCGAAGTATACCAGTGAGCAAAAATGAGTGGCCATGATACCAGTCTGTTTCTGCGGAATTCTGCTACTGTATGAAGGAATGCAACAAATAGTGGAGAGAAATTTATTCTCTCCACAGATGCGGCTATTCAAGATATGCAAGGGTGGATGGGTTTGGAGGTTTGATCAGAGATACTGAAAGTGTACTGATAAGTGTATTTTATATGCAAAAATACTTCTCTTAACTTATGCAATTATATATATAATTGAGCAGATTTCTACATAATTTGTGTGGATATAGTTCATATAAATAAAAAGCTCGAATTGAAGTGATACAAGTGAAAAAAGCTATTTTTGAACCAAATTGAGGCTGTACATGCATCAAGGTGTGATGGCGCGAGAGTCGGGAGAGAAAAGATCAATGTCAACAAGTTTGATGGCTAAATGTCACCATTGGGGGAACTTGAAAGAGATCATTTGTGTCATGTTTAAATAGAGCGAGGACCCTGATGAAGAGTTCAAGAAGTTTGGGACGTGTTTGAATGTAGAAAAAAAGCTGAAAAGGACCATTGCCACAAGAAAAAGCCAAAACAGGGACCGAAGTGCGCCTTTTGAAAGTAGGCCGCGGGAGGCCGTGGCAAGCATACCCGCTGCCACCCGCGGGCTTGGCTGAAAAACTATTAGCCGCGGCTAGGCTGCGGCAAGCATGCGGCTGCCACCGGCGACCCGTATTGGGAAACGCCATTTACGCTTTTTCGGCCCCTTTTTGACACATTCGAAGGATTTAAGGCCTCCCCAACTATAAAAGAACGAAAACCCATTTGTAAAAGGAGGAGGGATCATAGAAAATGCTCTTGAGGGCTTGGAAATTGAAGCGAGGGTTCGTGTGAAGATTGAAGAACGAAATTCTTCGTTTGGTGTAAACGTTTTCTTCAGTATTCTTCATATTTTCTTTGCAAGAATCTGGTCATGTATTCAAACCCTATGAATTCTTATTTTATGATGTTCTTTACTATGTGTAATTAATTTCCCTTGTTGAGACAATTGATGAAGCAATAGACATGTTTTGATTGTGTTAGTTTCATTCATGACTCTAATTGTTATTGCGTGCTTATTTTCTATTGTGATATGTATTTGCCTTTTATGAGCTGTTTGTGAATTCGTAAGGAGACCGAGAGGTAAGTCACCAATTTAGCACTTCAATAGAAAACATGAATTGCATAGAAGATATGGATATACTTTTATGATTTGTGCAATCATAAAAATGGTTTCTTGTTAATTAATGCATTCGACTAGGTTGAAATTCACATAGAGATATAGTGGGTTTACTTAGTTGGACAGATTTGAATTTGATCAAGAGAGGTTTTCAATTAAATTTTTGAAACTGGTTATGAGTACGTGATAGTGAATTGTCATGAGTGGGATTGCATAATTGGAATGCTTGTCTATTGTGGATTCGTTAGTCTCAACGCCTTTATTCATATAGTTCTTAGTCCATTAATTTGAGTTGCTTCTTACTTTTCAGTAGAAAAAGTGTTTAGTTTAAATTTTAGCTTAAACAAACATCATTATTCTTTTGAAAACTTTTAAATTCCCTTGTTTAGTTGGTGTAAAATTAACTTAAGTGAAATAGTTGACAATTTTCCCTGTGGGATTGACATTCGGGACTTATCTAGTCCTATACTACTTAAACGGTATCGTGCGATTGCGATTTCCCCTATCAAGTACTCATGGGGTCGGTGAGGCGGAGAGGGGTAATGAGCTTGAAGGTTGCTGAATTGCTTGCTATACGAGAAGGTTTCATATTTGCAAAGAACACACGGCTGGGATTTGTTGAGTGTCAAATGTGACGCCTAGAAAGTCATCAAAAGGCTAAATGTTAATAAGGTTTTTTTGACCCTTGCTCCTATTTTTGATGAAGTTGGAGCTTTATTAGTCTGTAGTAGGTATGGATCGTGATATTACATTCAGAGCGATAGAAATAGAGTAGTCCATTTTCTTACTGCACATTCGTTCACCACTTCATGTAATGTCCTTTGCGTCAATTGTATTCTGTACTTCATTGCATCAATGTCGTGACTTCATTATATATATATTTTTAGTGACTTGATTATATGAATACCAAATTTCCTTTAAAAAAAATATAGCCACTATAACAAATTGTGACCAAATAATTAAATTTGTGCCAAAATTAATCAATATGACCACCAAATTTTTGGTAAAGTATAAATTTGTCAAATTTCAAAATGCAATTTTCAAACATTTGTATTTACCAATTATCCCAATAAATAAATTCTTTGGACCAAATATTTGTATATCTTTGATTAGACTAAGTACATAATAATTATTATAATTGAAACTAACTCAAAATTAAGTTGACGATAAGATATAATGAATCGTACCCACACAAGACGGGAAGTGCCATAACACCTGCCCAAGGTGCCATAATCGGATTGGAATTTTCAATTCCATTTCCATTTTTCTATCAAACGCATAAAAATTGAGAATTATCCACCAATTTGACTAGGAAAAATAACTCAATCAGTTTCAATGTGCACTTCTGTTTTCCATGCTACAAAACAGAAAAGTAGACAATAGAAAAACGTGCCATAAAGAATCATAGCCTTTGCAATTGAGAGGCCAATGACTTGAACCCCATTAGAAGATTATTATGCACTAGCAAGATTTTCCCGCATTTTTAAGCAACTTAGAGAATAATAGATTGATATTCTAGAAGCTAAACCCAAACATGAGAACGTCATTAGTGAATAATACCAAGTCATTACATTCATAGAAACAACTACACTAGCTTAGCTCAGGCACTAACAAAAATGGAATACAAGACATCATGCCAGGGCAGTGCACAGTCCAGGTAGGAAAAAGGAAATAAACTGATGGATAGTGTGGACTGTACATTCAACAATAAATCAAGATTGCATTATTATTGGTCCTATACATGATAAAAATATGTTGCTTAGAACACGCTGTACTTCTCGTGTACTATGCTCACTCCGAACTAGATCAACCAATGGTGGAAATAACTGCGAAATATGCTTTCTAAATGAATCTTTTTCTAAACTAGCCAAAGTCTGCAAAACTGATAGGATGAGAGGTGTCCGGGCGGCCAATTCCTCTTTCTTAGCCGAACCCAACGGAAGAACCCATTGCACCATAGGCTTACTGGCTGCTTTTTCTGAAGTACATTTCAATCCAGCACAATCCAGGTACATCCACAATACTTTCTCACATACACAGACAAGTTCTTTTTCTATATTCTTTTCTGTAGACACAGATGGTTTCTTCATGAGTAGATCATAGAGAAAGTTGAGGTAATTCTGGTAAGATTCATTTTCAAAGTGAAGCATAGGTGGATCCGAAATCTCAAGGATAAAGCACGCTCTCTGTAACTTAAGTTGCAACCTTGTTTCAGAGTTTAACTGGTGGGAGTGTAAAGCAATTGCTGAATAAATTTCGAGGAGGACATCTATAGTATCCGCAGATAAGGATCGCCAATGCATTTTGTAAAGGTCGGTTACAACCTGTGAAAGACAAGGATTATGATATTTTTGAAGTAAAAGAGGCATATTATTCTATTCCTTTAGTTTTGGTGGTTTGAATTGGGGTGGGGAGTCGTGCGACTCTCCACAAACTAATCCTGGATAGCTTCAGTCAGCAGGTAAAGCAGGAGAATAATGGTAATATACAATAATTTTATCAAACATTCGTAAATAAGGAGCTGATCGCCCATTCAGTGAACTAAGTTCTTCAGAATTTTTTGTCCACTTACTATGATAATTCTCCATAAGCATGTTAATATCACATCAGTTAAAGAAACATTTAAGTTATGAAAATTAGTACAGCAATAAGCTACTAATGAAATCTACCACATCATTACACATGAATACAAACCCCAACAGTCAAGGTCTTCAAATGTTTTATTGATAGAGAAGTGGTGAAGACGGAGACGTTCTACTATAAGAAAGGGCAGGAGAGGATGAAGAGACAAAACCTTGTAACAATATATAAATTATAATACAATTAGAGCCAAATCCCTCCTATTCTGTCTCAGCCCCCAACCCACCATTAAAAAATAAAATAAAATAAAAAGTAACAAAATGCACACAATAACACCCACAGGCAGGCCAAGAGGCTGTCTTATCGAAATACATATTCTACGTGCATTGATCAACCATACACAAACACAATTATTATTTTTTTAAAGGAGAAATAAAAAAGGAACATATGATATGGGGAAAACCATCGCAACAGATAACTAATGTCAATGTTGTCATCTACTTGATGAGTCCCTATACTTTCCAGTTTACATCCCCAACCACCATTTCCAACTCCAAGCAGATAATCATCAGTCAAAGAGCAATGATCTATTTTTACAACTTGAACAAACTGTATTGATAATAATTAAGGGTTTATTCCTTGTAGCTTTGCTTTTCTCAGAAAAGAGAATTTTTGGAGAATGTGTGTTGTGAAGAAGAAAAGAGAGATTATAGGATAATGTGAAATAACTTTTTATAGAGTATGTGATTCGCATTCAATTTTGACATATTGACCAAATTTTTGGTTGATTTAAGAAGAAGAAAACTTATATCTTGTAAGAAAACAGTGGAAAGGGTGAGTAAACAACATGAATAGACAATCGAGTGTATGTCTCCATGAAGAGACATATTGAAGAGGATAAAACTGATGTGAATAGCCAGCAACAAAATCACGAATGCACCATGATACTTAGATTGCATAGATGTGAATACTAGGCCTGGGCGTTCGCGTTTCGGGTTCGAGTATTGGACTGACCAAGCCGAGACCAAATATTTCGGTTTAGGTTTCGGTTCGGTCTTGAAAATGGTAAGCCCATTCGGGTTCGGGTAACACTTCGGGTTTCGTTCGGGTTTTTCGGGTATCTAGCGCATATTATATAAACGCATAAACGGAAAAAAGAAACATTTAAATGGGTAAGAATAATAAAAAAATTAAAGTATATATAATATACTTAAATGAAAATAATAATGATTAGATATTAATGTAATGAAATTAACAATTGGACACTAGCATTTAGCTAGTTAGCTTTACCTATATTCCAATTTTATAGTTTTACTATAAACTTGCAGAATTGTCAAGTAATTAATTAAAAACAATTTGTCTTGTATAAATCACATGGTGTATGTATAGAAACTAGTACAATCCTCATAGAAAAAGACAAATTCACATTTCTTATACAAATCTAGAGTTTAGTGTGTGAAGAAGACGAGTGTAGTGAAAATATGATTGTGAAACAAAGGAGATTGTTTTGTGGATTGGGATAGAATTAATTAGAAATTTGAATTTAAAAATTTTGGGAGTAAAAAAAAAAATGTTCAGGTTTGTTCGGGCTTTTCGGGATTTAACTCAATCCCGAAGCCCATCCAAACCCATTTGGTTCCGGGTTTGGGATCTCCCAAAACCCGAAAATTTTTACTCACTGCCCGATCGGGTTCGGGTATATTTGGGCCGGGTTCGGGTAACCCGTTTGGGGTGGGGTATTTCGCCCAGCCCTAGTGAATACAAAAGAAAAATTCCTGGGTTTTGCAATTCCTAATTGATTGGTGGCAGTTTCCCAAACCATGAAGTGCCGAGACAGACATCACACAAAATGAAAGCATTCAAGTGATGAGGTCTAGATACATGAAGTCTCTGATTCCAACAAGCAAAAGTGCTCTCAAGAGATCGGACCAACAACCACCAATAAGTCACTCAATCAACATTTTGAACCAATTACCAAATAACTCTTGGATAAATGTGATGCAACATTGAATGTATATTCTATGAGGAAAAAGAATTAAATTTTATTATGAATTTTAATATTTCTTTAAATTCCTTTTTCCTCAAATTCTCACAATCACTTTATACTGGTTTTCCTTTATAAATAGAACTTTTCCAAGCTCCTACTTATTTTAGGATCGGAATCCTATGAGTAAACCTCAATTTCTTCTTGATTCTCAATTTTTCACTTTGTCATGAGTTCTCAACAATTGCAAGTCTTGTATAAGCACGCTTATCAATTCAGTTTAGAAACTTAGATTCTTTTGCCCAGAATTTTGTTTCCTTACTTCTTCTCACACTACTTGAGCACAACTGCTACTACATACTAGTTTGGAAAATGTTGATGACTAAGTTGGATCATAATCCACCGACTGTAGGGAGGCAGTTGGCCCGAAAAAAGAATATATATCTGTCCCCAAAGCTTCCTTCTTCATCTTCTCTTTTGCTCCTTCAATCCTCTTCAAATCAACTTTTCCTTTCAATCCCTAACAAGAACCTAGGGTCGGATTCACCGTGGCGAAGTAGCAGTATACTAGTATATTCATCATTGAATTCTTGATGCCTATAATACTAACCAACTACAAGTTTATAATATTAATTACTTATATGATAAAATAAAATTGATCTAATGAACATTAAAAACTTGTGGTTGGTTAGTATTGTAGGCATCAAAACTTCAATGTTGATGAATATATTATGATCCAACATAGTCATCAACATTTTCTAAACTACTATGGAGAAACAATTGTGCTCAAGCAGTGTGAGCACAATTGTCAAAAGACTTCAAACATATCCACTTGAATTACCATCCATTCATATATTTTTCTAGTTTTGAATCAAATTCTGATCCTTACAGAGACAAATTCGAGCTTCTAGCATTGCTATCTTTTATTTATCAGGTCAGGCAACTTGTCCACCCTGGGCCCCGACATCATTTCCTAATACTGATATTGTTGATAAGGTACTGAGTGATCATAGTTGTTTGAACATGGAGGTTATTACAGATTTTTGGTACGTGATGCTTTGCAATGATGACAGAGACTCTAGAATCCAGTCTACTAAAAACTCTACTCTTGTCATAGCAATAAGTCGTAAAAAATTATTGTGTGAAATAAATATCCTTCGCCCCCTGAAAGTTGATTTACGATTCAATATCTACCCACATGGTTGTAGATTGTAATTATTATAAAGAAATCATTTAAAGCACTCACTCACTGAAACCTTGACTTTTTATAATTATTGCAAGGTTATCATATGATTCCTATCAGCATAATGCATCACTTTGACCACACACACAAAATTATTGCAACGTTATCATATGATTCCTATCAGCATAATGCATCACTTTGACTCCACTCACCAAAAAAAAAAAAAGGAGAGAGAGAGAGAACCTGCAAAACGAGTAATTGTATGGCTATATGACCTTTAACCCTTGAAACAATATATGCAACAGTTTGCAGATTGTCATCTTCAGAGTCTACAGGGGTAATACCGATGCCAGAAGACTTTTCTGAGTCATTATTGGAGCCAGCAACTTCAGGCACATCAATGTTGTCCATGGTTCTCAGAAGCTTTGAAATCCCTGGCAAACCAGATATGGCAGCCTCCTTCAAGGCAAGGAAAATCTCCAGCCATTCGTCTTCCCAAAGTTTACCTCTTAAATCAGTGGTCAATCTCATCAATGCAGCTACTCCAGCACTTGAGGGACCTTGGCCAGAGCTCCTTATAAACCCCGCCAGTATAGATACAACATCCCTCAGTTGAGTTCTTACCATTTCAAAGAAACTGACAAATAGATCAATTAAGCATTCCACAGCCACTGCAGAAGTTTCTGAGTCCCATATATTTCTATCAGGTTGTGGAGATTCAGAAAATGGCAGGGACCAGTCATCCTTGTGTGTATCTCTATTATCACAAACAAAACGGAATATTGGGAAGATAACAGAATTAAAAACATTGACCCAGAATGGATTTGAAAAAAGATGACCATGGTCCTTCAAGATGTTAAAGAGAACTTCCAGAGCACTCTTTCTAATAGCTGATCTAGGATCTGATGTTAATCTTGACAACCCTGAAACATATTAAAAATTTATGTTAAAGAGATCCAGTGAAGTCGACAGATAGTAAACAGCCTTGTTTTCCTGAAAGGGTCTAGCAGGGTCACCAGCAGGAAAAGGAGTGCGGTGGTAGGGGTTTATCATTAATAAAAGCAGAAGACGAAGAATTAGTATAATCACTGAGAACGTATTGAGTCTCACGTGTACATCTTCAATTATTCACAGGGTCATAAAGTTTGAGAGAGAGAGATGGAGGGTGGAATAATGGGGTGAGAGAATCAATACGCTGAGAAAGTGAGATATGAAATGAACAGGCCATAATTTAGGGTTACAAAATCTGGTCACTCAGTATCTTGTGTTCAACTAGAATCTATTACCTGAAAGCAAAGGAATCCAGAAAGATGCATAATCATCTTTTTCCATAAAGCTTTGTTCATCCACAGCATTGTCATTTGATACCAAAGTGCAGGAATCATGTCCCTTCATATTCTCATTGCTAACAAGTCCTCCATCTGCAAGTTTGACAGCACAAAACCGAAGAAAAGCAATAGCATTGAGACTAACATCGCTGTTGAATCTACTTTGTGTGAAAGTAATGAGGCATTTAACACAGTCGGTAAAAGTGACTGTCTCCGTCTCAGTTGTGTAGGGAAAATATTCTCGCACTATTTTTTCCATGGTTTCAAAGGCCAGTAACACTATGTTCTTTCTTTCATCGGCTGCAGCAGCTGTAAAAACCTGCTAGTAAGACATCCATATTTGAAGGAAAATTCTTGCATAGGAGCTCTTGACGGACATTATAACAGTCAAATTTAAAAAATAAATAAAGAAGAGGTAATAATCAATGCGTTAATTTCCATATTAGCAACCATGTTAGTGTTAACACCGGCATTCATATACCATAGATATTTCATAAAAGATCTGAAAGCTGAGTAGTCGTGGACATCAAATTTTAAAGTCAGTTATTAAAAAAAAAAAAAAAAAAGTAGAAGAAGAAGAAGAAACAGCAAGGACATAGGATTAATAAAATGAATTTCATAAAGATAAGATGAGGGACATAACAAAAGATATGGGGTTTAGTGACAAATGCAATAACAGCATCATTTGCGCAAAGGCAGAGGCACCAATAAGCACGAAGGCATGCCAGAAGCCAGCAACTACCTATAACAATATAACCCACCAGCTCTAGATAGAATTTGGCTCCCGAAACATATTACATAAAATATGCATTTGGATCACGACAATGCTAACCCAGAGAACTTTAGAATACACAAAAATGCATGAGATACCCAAAAATTTCATAAATAATATGGCAGAAGTCACCCATCCTTGCATATGTTTATTTGAAAAGAATTTGTACAACAGCAGCAGTCTAGCTATAAAGACAAAGCCGGTACTAGGAACTACCAACTCCATGAAAAGAGAATTCTCGGCAATGTTCTTAAAGCTGAGGATTACATTTCTTATCACATTATGGAACCGGAACTGTCCACTGCTAATGTCTATAATTACTTGCATAAAATAACATCTTAAAAATAAAAAATAAAAAATAAAAAAAAAACATAATTCTAGTATGTGTATTCTCGAAACTGCCAAAGTTTCTTGAGGATGTATTATCAATGAATCATTTTTAAAGACAAACATCCATTTGCTTTTAAAATCTAAGCATCTATAAATTGATATTATTAGTAAAATGTAATTTTCTGTACTTTAGAAAGGAGGATTTTGCATGGTTGTCAGTTGTCACAGGATATAGCAAGTTTTTAACACATAAAGGGAGTTGAGCAAGATGACAAGGCAGAACATGGATATTACAGATGATAAGATCTATAACTCCTCCTTCATACGGGAAAAGACAATTACCATAAAAACACTCTTCCATCCAGATTTTACATTATTGACCCGGCTGAGAACCATTTGTGAGATACAGCGAACTACTAACTCTCTAATTTCAGCGGAGCTGCTCTTCTGCATGACAACCACAAATGGTCTCAAAAATTCATTTTGAAAATTATAATTTGCCAGCTCCTCCCGTTCTAGAAATTTCATGGCAAGCTGCCGTAATGAGTCCATGACAAAGATTGCAACTGAAAGATTTTCTGATAGACCAACAGCCACAAAGAAATCTGAGAGAACACTCCATATTCGAGACCATACCAGCCTAATGCGATTCATATTGTAGTGCCTGCAAAAGCCGCATGTACTTGTAATTATCATCCGGAAAACTTCTGTAAAATAATTAGAGAAGTTTAGAATTCGAGGAAAGAATCTTACGCAACTTCCACGATTTTAGTAAGGCTAAATACACGAGGGTCAGTTGGAGACTGCAATTCAGAAATGGCGACGTGGCACAGCGCTTTTACAAAAGCTACTATTGCCTCACTGTTCAACCTTTGGCTGTGAGCGAAAATGTGGTTTAATTCAAAATTTCCTATTTGGTCAAGCAAATACAAGTTTGAAATGAAATTATTAATCTGCTCAGAAGAAACAAGACCGGGAGAATTGACTCCAAGTGTGGTGCTGTCATATGATCCCCCTCGAACAACAGCCACCCAGGCAGGATTATGGAGAGTTCCTTTTTTCTTCAATGATGGAATATTTCCAGATTTCAATGCTCTGTCTTCAGATTCAGCATTTATCGTCGTAAAAAAGGATGCATCAGATGGCGCCCCTTCCCCCAAGAGCTGGAGATGCTCAAATCGTGATAAGCATGTTAAAATATGTTCCCATGCTTCCTGAAGATAATTACCCTCTTCAATAGCTATTGATATTATTGCCTGTCAAAGTCCAAAAAAATATTTATCAGTGACTTCGAAAAATCTACAACTTAAATGTGCAATTGTGATAGAATAACATGCAACTTAAAGGTAAGGAGAACAGGTCGTTCTTAATTCTTAGCATGGTAAATCTTGAGAGGATAATAAATTATCAGTATCCCAAGACAAGCATCCCTATAAACTTGGACAGAGGGACCATCCCCTTCTATTATCTTGAGTCACCTAGGTGTAGAGATGGCAGAAAAACCCTATCCGCTGTAAACCTGAAGGATACTCGATCCGTTTGAAGAAAAATTTCCTGATCCGTGGATCGGTGGAGTAGATCGTGGTGCGATCCACCAAAGGATAACGGATTGGATTCAGGGCCAATCCAATCCGTTTAAAAAAAAAAAAAAAAAGATGTATGGTTACACTCTCGACTCTTGAGTCTTGACTCTTGAGTAATGAAGATTTGAAGAAGAAAATTTTCTTGTCTGTCTCTAACTGTTTTGTGCATGTTGATATATTTAACTATTTGATGGGTTTGTAATGTCTCCAGTGGTTTCCTTTTGATTGGCAATGGGTATGCATGCCACAAACTTACTAGGTAGTTCTTGTTGTTGATGAATGATGGGTGATGACTTGATGAGTTTATATTAGTTGTTGTTGTTGACATGTTGACTGTTGGGTAAAAAATAAATAAATAAATGAAAATAAAAATAAAAAAAGAAGTTTCGTGGATCGGTTGGTGGATTGCAATCTTGATTCGCTCCGATCTGTGACCCGCTCCAATCCGCAAGTCGTGGATCGTAGCGCAGATCATGGTTTTGTAAATCTTTCGTAGAGCAAAATGGATTGGTGCCTATCCACTCCAATCCGATCCATTGCCATCCCTACTAGGTAGGAGGTAAACTTAGCGTATATCATGGACAAATACCTTGACAGCATCAACATTTTTTTGCTTCATATCTGCAGCACAATGTAGGTAAGTAAATTTGGCCACAGTTGTAACAAAAGCATCCCTCTGAGTCTGCATACCCATAACACCCGTGACATGCACAGCATGTCGGAAACCCTGCATGCACTGGGAAGTAGATTCTTTGTCATCACTCTGGTCCAGAGTCACACTGTATGCAGCTAGCATAGGACCCCAGCAGGCTTCAACCATGAATCTTAATATTGCAGGATCTGAAACTGCATAGAATACACTCCTGCAGTGAGACAAACAAGTGAGATTTCCTCCTGGAAAAGGCGGGAAAAAACCTCTTCACAAAATAAAGATGGATTATGATCACTAAATTTAATAAAGCAAAAATGGAGGTGTGCTTTCATAAGTCAATTGAAAGTATTGCCACAATCCAATGAGAGGTACATCTCATAGCATTTTCATATTCTTTTAAGATGAAAGGCATCATCTTCAGATTGGTCCAAAATTTAGGAACTGTAGATGAATAACCAAATTGTGTAAGGCTGCAGAAGCTTAGTCTTACTCTGATTTTGAAGACTTTGCTTTAAACTGCTCTTGGATATGCCTTATTAGATATCCGTTAGCACCTAATGGTTTTTCTTCTGTATTCTTCCAAACTAAATTGAGTATCCCATCCAAGCCCAGTAGTCTATTAAGGCTGCTTCCCTGTTTGCTTTCTGGAGCAGAAGAATCAGCACTTATCTTAATCTCATTTTTCACAATCTGATCATAGAGTGCACCCAAAAACTCTTCTGGTAAATCCTTGCCATCATCAATCCCACGGTTATTTCGGATGAAGTCAACCTTGGTCATCTTGAAAGTCGAAAAAATGCAAAATGGAAGTCAGAAATGAACCCAACACATACTTCTTTATTGAATACATCCAAACGGGTTAGCGAGTCTGATAGCAATTTTAGAGTGGACCGTAGACTTGATTAAAATGGAGCATTAACTAAAAGGAATGATTATAAGTCATTAGATCCTTATTAAATTCCTCCAAAGATATGCAACACAATAAAGAACTTTTGGTTATATGCTAATATTTTTCCGAAATTAATTATTCATAGAGTAATGCTATTTAGCACCACTGGTGCTTGGCACCATATCAAGGTGGTATTGAATGATAAGTCAAATCAAGTGGGTCCTTTATTCATGCATTTAATTTCACTTATCATTCAATGCCACATTAGTTGCCACGTAGACTGGTGCCAAGCACCACTGGTGCTACATAGCATTATTCTTATTCATATCGTACAAAAATATTTGGTCAATTAAGTAATATAGGTATCACATCACATTATTAAATGTAAGAAACCTTGCTAATGGATAGCTATTTTATCTCTATACTACATGATTAATTAATCAATAAATGTGAATTTTCCTGTTTACCATGTGAGAGGCCAGTGAGGGCAACATTAGCTGTATAGTTAAATCTCGAGTGCAAGATCTGGTAGATTACATGTAACAAACTGTTTCCAAGGCTTCAGATGTACACTCGTAATGTTTCAATCAATTAATTAGTACATTTCAAAGGCCACCTAAATTCTACTGTCAAATAGCATTAATTGTTACCATACAAGACATACCAGTACATTTTCTTTGAAAAAGTAGGCACAGACACACTGG
>CAVNYN010220682.1:113299-126706 GCA_963692815.1 Nyctanthes arbor-tristis
CGTGTGCTCTTCCGATCTATTTTCTTTGAAAAAGTAGGCACAGACACACTGGGAGGACGACTATTTCCCACCCCCACCCCCACCCCCACCCCCCCCAATTTTAAATACACAAGCTATATTTTTTGCTGATAAAATTTTAATATACGAAAAGGCACCTGATATGGTTTTTCTAATAATATCTTAAGTACAGGTAATCCAGAAAAATTTATAAATGGGTAATTATGCGAGAAGTCCCCAGCCTTTACACTCAATTGCATTTCCGTCCCCAACCTAAAGATACGGACAAGCAGAACCCCAATCTTCCAGAAATAGACACCGTTGATCCGAAATTACATATTCCGTTAGTTTGACCATTAGTCAACATTTAAATTGTTATTTTTTATTCAATAAACAAAGGGCAATTTATTCACTGAACTTATGTCTAAAACTTTCAACAAAACATTAATATGAAAATGTTACCCAGTCTTTGAATTCACAAAATTTCTAATGGGATCCCTTGACACCAAATCAAAATTCATTTTACCCCCTGATTAAATTAGTACTTCACTTTAAGGGTGAAAAGCCCTCACAACCGAGCAGCATTCATGCAAGACAAACAGAAGAAGGAAAAGACTTATTCATCCATTTTAATGATAAAGCTTCTAATCAAAAGAACAACATGAATTTGTCTATTTGTAACTATTTACACACTTTAGCTATCGTATTCTTGGCATTTTCTGGAATCTGCTGTGTCTTGGTATAAATCGACTATGTTTAGCTCAACTGCTGCATCAACGTTAACTATTTTTGTGTGTATCAATGGTTTTAAGGGTACTGTTTGAGGTTGTCACTGGAGGCCACTTTAGCACTGGCGGTGCCGGCAACTTTATGACATGTATTACTGTGCTTGTGACATGTATTACTGCCCAAGAAGGATCTAGGGATGAATAGGAAGAAATTGAAGACTAAGATTGTTGGGTGAGGGGCTGAAGTTTTGATTAAGGGAGGGAATATGTCCCTGAAATTTTTTCTTTTCTTGGGCATTTGCTTGTAGAAAGAGTAAAGAAGGTGCTAGGTTGGATTTTGAGTTGATGCACGTGTGAACATTTGGTTTAGTTGAAGAAATCTATTTATAAATAAAATGAGAGGTGCAACGGTCAACTCTAACCGCAATTTTATTGCTTAAAGTGGGGATTTTTTGATCTTTTTGGTTGATTTGTTGGTAACTCCGGCGGTAAGCTCGAATTTCGGTCTTTTATTTATTTATTTATTTTGTTTTTATCTTTGGGTCTTATCCATTTAGTGCATGTCCCATTTTTCTTTAAATGTTTTCTCTAAATGCCAACGTATTCACATCATGTTGGATCCATGTTGTAGTTGTAAGCTACAGGAAACTAGTGTAAATATTTGAAGGCAGAACAAAATGCCCAGAAGGGAAAACTATTTCACACTGCACAATCAGCCCCCGTCAAGGCTTGTGCCAAGAGGCATGCACCTCATTAAGAGATTTAAATCTTGCTAACTGGTGCTCAAAATGTAAGCTCTAAGGTACATGATATAGGCCATGAGTGGTAAGCCTGGATGCTGAGCCTAATAAAATTTTGCACTCACCCTAATATCCTACCTCAAATATACAATTCTTTCGATTGCATGAACATAGTTGTGGTTTCTCTATTTTTTATGTTAAATGCAATCTGAAATGATAATGCAAATCTAGATACTCACAGCCATGACTATAACAGAGCTCAGAATACGTAGAAAATAGATGTGACAATAGACCTTAGAGTGTGCGACTACGCCAAGATATTTTGATTTGCATAATAGGGTGAGAAAATCCTGTTTACAGCAATTTTTGGGGAAAAATAACCAGGAAAAATTAATTATTAATCCTGTAAATGCTTATTTTCAATCAAAACATAGAACAATTGAAAATAGAGAAAAGAGACATTCTGAAGAGATGAAAGAGCAAAAGAAAAGGTCACAATATTTAGAAGAAATGTAAAAAGGGCTTTTAAACAGCGTACCTTATCTTTTACCATACTGTTGTGGGCATCAGTATTAAGCATTATCACAGCGTATGCAAGAACATAGGCCGTCTCTGCACTGGAAAATGAATTTGGATTGCATTTACAATAGCGTTCAGCAAATTTTTCCATGATGCGATCAATCTTTTGAGCTTCTCCTGGCAATCTAAATCCTCTTAAAAAAAATCTGATAGCTTTTCCAAAGTCCATTCCGTCAAAGTTGAAGGCATCAACATATGCGTGCATAACTTTCAAAGGAAATTCCTCTCTCTCACCAAGATAATCCCCAATCATTGTAGTATTAAGGCCAGAAGTATTTTTGAGAAAAGCTGCCACTGATTCTGGGGAGCTACAAATGTTCTTGCTTAATAAGAACTCAATCCCCTTGGAAGGTTTCCTATTGAACATCACAACACCTTTCTGCATTTAAATCCATAGGTACTTGTTACTATAGGATATACCATTTTAAACAATACACACCGTCCTTAAATGCAACCATCCCAGTAATATATTGACAGAAGGGGTAAAGTTTTGCTAACCTGAACTTCTAATTTATAAGCGCGGCGCTCCTCAAATGCTGCAGTATCTGAGAATTCAGAACTTGCTTCTGAATGAAGCTCGTCAGCACTATTTCGGTCCTCATTCAAGGTTGTAGGATTCTCCATCAAGTTCTCGTTATCAGAGAACTTTGGCAGATTGGACTCTCCAATTTTCAGCTGTTGGTCCATCCACGTCCCCATTGACTTGATAATTGTAACCAAACACTTGACTGATTCATAACGAAATGTCATATCCTGGGCAGGAGACAAAGAGGTAGTGGAACCAGGAGGTGGACCTAGAGCAGTTTTTAGAAGACCATTGACAACCCTGCAAACATCAGAAGGAATTAAAAGAGTTTTAATTCAAATAAACTAAATAAACAAACAATTTAAGCAATAACAACCATTACAATTAGTTAAGCACCACAGTATTGATGCTATTAAGAGCTCATTCTAGGGAACTTTATCATAAATGAAAAGTTGGTCAACATGTGAAACTTTAATACTAACCACATTCTTCATAAGTAACAAATTTCGTACTTTCCAACAATCTTTCTTTACATCCGCACCACACACTCTCCCAGAAACATCAACTTTCAATAAATCAAATTTGAATGAAGCCCTCTCGAACACGTTCGAAATATTAATCAAAAACATTCTAGGTTTTAATATTTGAAATCATTAAAAAAATGATAACAAACAGGGAAAAGGAGAAACACTATCATCATTCCTTATATTCCCGTTGTGTAGCTTCCTCTACTCTTTAATTCCTAGGGGATGTGAGAGACAGGGGGGAGAGAGAGAGCTCTTCTGGACTTCCACAATAAATTTTAATTGCTTATACTTCCCTTAGTAATTGGGGAGGAAGAAATCATTATATAAGCTTGATAATTTGTTTTACCTGACTAGGATCAATGTAACCAAGTCAATTTTCTATTCACCAAATGCTACCATATTATTCGTGCTACATGAGCTTCATTTGAAGCCCTATGCTATAAACCCGTTAAAAAGTTAAATATGTTAACTAGGAAGTGAAAATTCTAGACAACATATTTGGCAATTTCACCACGATTTTGGTGCTTATTTTCTTCTTTTTCTTGTAGGTATTATTTCATGTGAATGCTAACAACTTACGATATAAATCAACACCATGAAGAAAGGAGATCATCATGAACAAAAGATGTCATAATGTTAAATATTGAGAATACATCACATCTCTCCAAAATTCTCACTTTGCTAACTCCACAAGGTTGTAAAGTTGCCTCATGTGCTTGAAATCCATGCACATATATGCATGTACCTCCAAGATTTATTTTGGTTAGAATCATTAGCAGAAATAATAAAATGATTCTATTGATACATTCGAGCAATTAACAGATTTTACATTTAGCAAACTGTATTTATCTTCATAACCTGTATTTTCCAACAAAATAACTCTATTGAAACCTTGATCATGAACAAGTGCATTAATATATTCCTGAAAGATAAGTTGAAATCTGTCTAACTATAAACATCGTTGGATTTCTTCCATTTGAAATTTGATTTGAACAGAAGTTAGAAGATTTTTAGGGTTTTATAATGAGATACATAGTGCCATACCATCATATATTCTAGTAAGAATAGATACCTAGGAGACAGGTTAATTTATCAACAGTACATACATGCATATATAGTAAAAGGAAGGAATAGTTCCAGTTGTAATTAGTACCTTTCGAATATGTTGGGAGCATCTACATCACAGTCATAGTTAACGAAAATGTCGACGATGATCTGTGAATCTTGTGAGATCTTTTCCAATAAACTCAAAACGGTCATCTTCTGTAAGAAACTTGGCTGAAGCACATTCTCTAGTACACGAAGTATGAGCATGGGAAAGAAAATGCCGATTTCAGATTTCAAACCCGATCTAAATTTTACCATAAAGTGCCGGAATATAGAACAAAGAAGTTGAAAAATAGTCATAACGGATAATGCACTGTTCTTCAACACTGATAAGCACAGATATTGTTTGATGGCATTAAGAAATCTGTTGAGGGGGAAAAAAGAGACACTTGTTAGCTCTTGTAACGAGAAACCAGACTCTGCATATTAATCAAGTCCCATAGGGGAAAACTTAAAACAAGGATCCTGCTATATTTTCTGTTTTCACACTAGTAGTCATACTTGAGAGAATGCAGCAGACATATCAAAAGCAACATTAAGGTTTAATAATAATTCTGGTTACATGATTCGACCTAAGCAAAGATTCTCACCGTCCTCTGAGGAAAGCACTTTATCTAATACAAAATCTCAATCATGGTCTTATGATCACAACTCCATTTTCAACAATAACCACCATAATATCATTTCACCCCAATTCAAACACTATTTTGCTGCTTTCAAGTCAAGTGACAATCAACACTATTTCCCCTTCTTTTACATTGCCCAGCAACTAATTTTACAGCAAAGTAACAAAGATAAAAATCCATATACAAAAGCCAACACAGGAATGTGTCCCCTTGAAGAGTTCCATGTATCATTATGAATCATTACGAGAGAACGACTCTGAAGCTGGAACAGCACTAAATCATTGAAGTCAAACATGGATTACATGTTACGGTAAACCAAAAAAAAGGTGCAATATCCAATTTGAAATGGGTTAATTTCACAAATCGTCCCCAACCTTTCAGTGTAGTCTCGATTTCGTCCCCAACCTTTGTTTTGTCACGCCACAGCCCCCAACCTTTGATAAATATGCACAAATCGTCCTTTTTTACACTATTCCACTAAAATTTTAACAAAAGGACGATTATACCCCCTTAAACCGTTTAAATTTTTTAAAAAAAAGTTTGAAAATAATAAAAAAAACTTAAAAACCACCCCCACCCACACCAGCCCACGTCCCCCTCGCCCCATCGGCCGGAAGTCCGGCCGCCGGAGTTGCTGCTCCGGCAGCATGAATGGCAGCAAAATTGCTGCCATTTCCGGCAGCATTTAATGGTAGCATTTGCCGGAAATGGCAGCAATTTTGCTGCCATTTCCCGCAGCATTTGTGCTGCCGGAGCAGCCAAAATGGGGGGGATTCTCCCCCCATTTTGGCAGCAAATGCTGCCGGAAATGTTTGGCAGCGAAATGGGGGGATTCTCCCCCCCCCCCAATTTTAGCAGCAAAGTCCGGCAGCGAAATGGGGGGGATTCCCCCCCCCCATTTTGGCAGCAAATGATGCCGGAAATGGCAGCAATTTTGCTGCCATTTCCGGCAGCATTTGTGCTGCCGGAGCATCAACTCTGGCGGCCAGACTTCCGGCCGATGGGGGGAGGGGGACGTGGGGTGGGGTGGTTTTTAAGTGTTTTATTATTTTCAAATTTTTTTTAAAAAAATTTAAAAGGTTTAAGGGGGGTATAATCGTCCTTTTGTTAAAATTTTGGTGGAATAGTGTAAAAAGGGACGATTTGTGCGTATTTATCAAATGTTGGGGGTTGTGGCGTGACAAAACAAAGGTTGGGGACAAAATCGAGACTAAACTTAAAGGTTGGGGACGATTTGTGAAATTAACCCATTTGAAATTAGATTTAGCCCCCACTCCCGGCGATCACCTATGGGGCTAGAGTTACCTTAGGTCCACGCGAATTCTCCGCCTCATTTCACCTATCAAAAACATGATAAAGCTGTTAACAGCAGAGTCCATATCACACGATTGAGGGATCATCACATCAACCTAGTGTCGTGCCACAGAGAAAAAAAGCATGAATTCAGTGGGCGAGCGAAAGACATTGAGAAGGGCTTCACATCCCAATCATCCGATCTCTAGTTCGAACACTAAAAAACTGATCCAACAAAGATGAGTCTAGTCACACTGATGGGAGAACAAAAGTGGGAGGCCTCTCTCACAGCTTCAGTGAAGCGAATGAAGGGAAGCTCGAAGAGCTTACACTTACTCTTAGAAAGAGTCTTCATTCGGGAAACAGGTTTGGACTTTACCACCAAATGGTTGGCATTGATACAAGAATCACTCAGTTGCACCGCCTGGTGTATGTATCTGCCTTGAGCTTTCAGACAGCCGATCGATACCTATGATACCATCAAAAGAGGGTCTCGCTATTCTTTTTTTGTCATGGACACCAGCAAGAGTCTAATGATCTTTCCACCACAGATGATCAGTCCTAAAGGATCCTCTCGTACCCGTGAGGAGAAACAAGATAAATCACACATGGAGCTAAAGTGATAAACTATGCCCTTTCGAGTTGGATCTACTGGAATACCCACTAAGCTTGGTTTTTCTCAATTCACAACGACCCTCCTCTTCAATGAAAAACTGCAGTGCCAGGCTTCAGAAATTTCATTTCAGGACCAGCAAATCAATTGAATCAATGCACAAAATTTTGTTCCCACTCTCGGATCTGACTCTCTCTCTTCATTACACGTTAAGGGGGTACCGTACTACGAGCCCTCTGCCCACGCATCTAACTAGCTCGTGTGGTTCACCGGTTCTGTACAAGCATCTTTTCCTTATATTTACAAAATTTCAAGGGCCATTCTCACTTTTTTTGAACAAAATCATGTTAAGACCCTAAAAGAACGAAACAGAAAAGAATAGCGGCCTTCGAGTAGTCAACAACACAGAAAGAAAAGAATTTGGTGGAAATACATAAGAGAGTAACCTCGAAAGGCCGCCAATTGCTACTAAGAAACAGCCCACTTGAGCAATTTGCCGTTCTCCCATTGATTCTTACTTTTCATATCGAGATGAGCATCTACGGGCAATAGGCCTAGGGAACAAAGGCAAGATACCTTCCTCCAACAAATGGGGGTTCAATAACTGCTCATTCTGTAATAGCTTTTTCTTTCACAGCTAGAAATTACTAATTGACTTGATTCTTCTGAAATCATTTTGATTTCCAGGTATAACAGCCAAAAGGAATTTATTGTAAATGCCTATATGAGCATAAGGCTCTAGTATACTTGGGGAATCCTCTGTTCAAGAAAAAATCATAAAATACGGAAGAAAAAATTTATAAGAATTGATGATAACTCTTTCATGCATTGACTTCGATGTTATCAATCCGCATGCGACAATTAGAGCTTGATTCTTTAATCCTATTTCACCAATAAAATCTCAAAGCAAGACAGCTCCTCATTTTTCCCAGTGTATGTTAATTAAGATCATATTCATCATTTACCTACACCCATATCATGATAGTTTAAATTATCTTTACCTTAGGTAAATTCACTTATCGCGATGCCCTGGCTGACAAACCATTTCTATTTAAAAATAAAATCTAGCCAAATTAGTCACATCCACATATTTCATGGGACCCACATGTACAATCCAAATCTCCACAATTTATTTCAATAAAAACCATTTCTATCGGATATCATCCTAGATTGGCAACCAACCATATTCTTTTACCATGCCTAACATTTTAAGCATTAAATTGCATCAGTTTAGTGGCATGCCACACTGTTATCATAATCTTCCAAATTGCATGTTGGGTTCCCCGTTTTCCATGCCAAGAAGACATATAATATTGAATAAAAAAATGCACCTTTTACTAATCTCTCCCCAGTGATTCCTTGGTTTTTCTTGATTATAAAAATATATTCTGACTGAAATTACATTCTATTAAATTCGATTTACATGATCTAATTCCGTTCTACATATTCGTCTACTGTACTGTTTCAATATCTGCAAGAACACTCAGTGCATGAATGCTTATTTCTGAACACATTAAGTGCATAAGGATTTATGAAATGTACAAGTAACCGCACACTTACCTCTCATTTGTCCGCCATATAGGACCTGAGTTGCCCATAATTATATTTAAAAGCTCCAAGGAAAGAATTTTTCCCCTTAGAAGAATCTGATCATCAGGATGTTCTTGTGAAGAAAATTTCATTGATAATTTGCACAAGTTCTTGTACAGCATAAAAGAATCCTCTTTAATTTTACTGTAGTTGCTAAGATCATCCCCCTCATTGGCAGATGCACCCTCATCCTTCCGTTCATCAGCTTTTGCCTCCTTCTGCAATTCCAAGGATAATGTTGCAGCAGGTAAGCTATCCTTGGCCTCCACAATCTCATTTATGAAGTTTTGAGCGAACTGTATAGAACTCCCTTCATTCAAATTTCTATCAGCGAATTCTAACAGTTCAAACACCGTGACGGTCTTGAAGTTAAGTACCATGGAGTTCTCCTCGGCCCTAGTGAAAACAATAATCATCATCTGAGCAAGTACCGACTTTGCACAGATCTGATTGGTGCCATTAAGACCACCCAAGTACACATTGTAACATGACCTCACAATGTAGACAAGGCAATCACCCCTAATACAGATGCAGGGTGAACGGACAGCGGACAGCAGAACCTTGAGGAGAGCGAGCTCAATGTTCTCGTCGCCCAGGTTGGTACATTTGCATATGGAATCTACTAAGCGAAAAATAAGGGAAGACTTATCTTTATCTTCAGTGCGGTCGACTTCACAGCCACGGATGAGGCCAAAAGAGAAGAGTCGGAAGGCACAATCCAGTGCCGGCTCAACAACCTTCGCGGAGCCCGATTCAATAGCCATTATGACTGGCTGGAGAACGAACTCTGCATCACTAGACGATAGGCCATATAGAGGAGAACAGGAGGCGGGATCTGCGGGTACATCAGCCAACGAATCTAGCTTATCAAGAACAGATTTGCAGGCTGACACTAGCTGGGAGTGTTTCCTCCAAGCCACGTTCTTTATGATCTTGTCCAAAGACGGACCCAGCACCCACCCACACCGGGAAGGTCCGCCTAGGGTTTGCGAAGCCGACATTTCTCTGTTCAATTTCGTTCAACGCACAATTGAATAGCCTGAGCCGAAGCTTGAATTCATCAAAGATCTGAATGTAATCATCTACAAAATGGATTTGAAGAGATCGGGCCTCTCGTGGCAGTTGCTGCGGCGTCTATTTTTCAATCGGCGACCGACGAATGAACGGAAGCTTCAGGCGGAATGTTTGGATTTGTTGTCAACTGAATAAATTTTCTATCGTCTGTACCGCCTCAACCTACGGACTTTTAAGACACCGCGCTGTCTCAAATGACGCAAATAGTCGCTGTTTTGTGTCAATTTATCCACGTATGCGTCGCTCACAAAAAAATTAATCCACGTCCAAATGGAAACGAAATGCCCCTTAAAAAATTAAAAAAAATATAATAATAAGAAGAAGAAGAAATATGTTTTGGCTAAATAGACATACATATTCTATGAAATCCGTTAGACACTATCATATAGTATCCAATAAATTATGTGTCAGGCTCTTATTGAACACACAGGGGATGGGTCTTTTATGTCCAATGAGAGCTTGGCACATAATCTATTGGACACATACGATGGTGTCCAATGGACTCCATAGAAGAGTTATAAATAGCCATCGTGTTTTTGTAACTTTAAATCATCCACCGTGCACCACTAACATAAGAAGACGATAAATATATTCTTTTCCTAAGTGATGGCGTATTAGTATCACCGCGTAATAATGCGTCAACTAACACATGATAGCAAACATGAAGTCTCAACCATTATATATACATCGACTAGAAATTGCAGGAATAACCTTCTGGAGAACAAAATATTAGTTGATTCAGTATCCCTTTCATCTATAGGATATGTAAAAAACTCCTTCATTGACACAGAGATGAACTTGAACTTGTACCATTTAATAATATATATTATCTTGGTGCCCATCTTGGCAAAACAGAAAAGGCAAAGGATACTATAAAACCAAATATAATGAGTGTCACGCATTAATTCGCTGCAAGTCTCAAATCCTAGCCTTAACAATAATATCTCGATCACCCAGAATGGTTTCAAAATCACTGCCAATTAGAAGTGCAATATCATCTTCATCCGACAGGTTGTAACATCTATCTTTATTTTCTTGATCTTTAAAAAGCATGAGTCTAACATTTTTTGTTTCCTGTTTAGGCATTGTATTTCAAACCATTCTAAACCACTGCACCAAAGCATTACATTGGTCCAAGAAATCTTTCAAATTATTTATGATTTTTTTATTTAATTTACTGTCAACAGAATCCTCTCTCAAAGTGAAAGGAAAAAAATTAGAAAAGAAAATATTTTAAAAATCAAAGTGTTCACACAATTTCACACTACTCATGCATACCCAATAGCACATAATCTGTTTGGTACTTCATGTTCAGATCTAAAAAACATATAATTAGCATAACTGCGGTGATCGCCCTTCAACTAACAACAAACCTCCCATAATATGGCAATTTTGACCATGCAATTTGAAAACTGTTGAAGCACTATCACGATTAATGATTTTATTAATTACTCTCACATAGAGGTAAACGAAAACATTGAATTATAAGCCTAAATATTATCCTTAAAATGTATGCTCTTCGAACTGTTTCTAGACAGTATATCCTTAAACATTTGTGATGATTTTGGCATTGGAGTAAGCTAAAATTTGCCTTGCATACAACAGATTGAGAACTTAAAAGATTTGCAAGGAATGTAATGCTTTTCTGTTTGTTCACTGATGAGTGTAATTTATATGAAATATACTCCTCTTAACTTATTCAATGTTATATGTAATTGAGTAGATTTCTACCTAATTTGAGTGGATATGGTTCATATAGGTGAAAAGCTCGAATTTGGGTGACACCAAGTGAAAAGAACTATTTCTGAATCACATTGGAGCTTTACATCCAAGATATGACATCAAGGTGCGAGTGCTCGAGAGCTGAGGGTGGAAAGATCGATGTCAAGAAGCTTGAGGACTAGATTACACTATGGGAGAACGTGAAAGAGACCATTTAGGTTGTGTTTGAAGAAAGTGGGGGCCGTTATGAAGAGTTCAAAAAGTTTTGGACTTGCTTAAATGAAGAAAGATGCTGAAAATGACCATTTCTAAAAGAAAAAGACAAAACAGGGATTGAAATGCAGGTGTCGAAAGTAGGCCGCGGGTAGGCCGCGACTCGTAGCGGGAAAGGATCTCCTACGTGTTTTTGGCCCGTCTTCGAGATTTTGGGTATTCCAAGCCGTCTATAATTATAAATGGACGGGAAAATAATAGAAGGAAGAGGGAGATTACGCAAGAAGAATTGGAGCTACAAGTTGGACACAATTGCTAAGGTTTTATCTATCTACTTCTTTTCCATGAATTCATATTATCTTTTGATTTTGTTTAGTAATATCATGCTAGGTTAAACTCTTGAACTAGGGTTCATGATGAAACTCCGGATTTCATGATTAATTTACAGCTTCGTTCTTGCTTTTGTTCTAGTTTGTTGGGTTGATTGTTTATTATTCATTTATATACTTGTTTTAATGCTTGATCACCATTAATTCGTGATTGTGATTCATGTTGTTTTCAAGAGATTCTTCATGAGTTTTGCACATGGTAGTAAACAACATAGGGTCCAATAATAGCTAGAGATACTATTATGCTCTATGAAATCGTTACATAATAATCAAAGAGAATGACTACATGCCTTATGTTCGAAAGGTAATTAGAGATAATTGGTCTCGCATATAGGTATAGATTTGGATGACCATCGAGAGAGGCTTTCGAATAAATTAGGATTATTGATTTTCAACCCTAGACTAGAAAACGAGTGAAGGCGAATACTTAGGATTGATTGTGGAAACGGTGGTGGATTCGGGGCCCTGGTGCTTTAATTATCTGAATTCATTTAATTCATTTAAATTATTGATTTTAATTGTCTTGCTCAGTTTTATTAGTTTCTTTGGTTTACAACTCAAGATTGAATTGTGTGTGTTTGCGATTTTTATTATTTGTCAAAAGTGTTTGGTTAGAGTGAATGTTAATTACCAATCCCTATGGGTACGACACTTGATTCATCTACTATATTACTTGTTTTGACCCCATACACTTGTGGGATAATTTTTACAACAAGTTTTTGGCGCCGTTGCCGAGGATCGGCTGATTTGATAATTGCTTTAATTAGACAATTCTTGACAAGCTTATTTATTTTATTACTGAATTTTCATTTTTATTTGTGTTTGATATAGTTGTTTTCATTGAATGCGCCGTTCTCAAAGCTGTAACTTAGCTGAGTTCGACCCAGAAATTGAGAGAACCTTTCGTCAAAGAAACCGGGAGTGAAAAGAGAATAAACAAAATCATAGAGAAGACATGGGTGATAATAATGATTGTGAGGTCCCGCCAGTTAGACCAGTCGTACCTGGTGGTAACAATGGGGCGCAAAATGGGCGTGTGGTTGTGATGGATGAAAGGGATGAGTTGATGGGGGATTTCATGATACCTCCTTTAGTTCAAAACAGGGCAAGTGTTGTTTTTCCATCTTATGGCATGATAACTTTCAGTTACACCCAAATCTGATAAATTTCTTCTCCAACAACTTGCCATTCTATGGAGGAGTGAATGAGAATCCACACTTTCATCTGTCACGCTTTTTGGAAAATGTGGGGAATTTTTAGTACCAAAATATCAACGCGGAAGCAATGAAAATGAGGCTCTTTGTTCATTGAAGGACAAGGTTCGAGAATGGTTAGATTCATTACCTGCAGCCAGTATTACCACTTGGGCAGATTTGGTGCATAAGTTTACAATGAAATATTTCCCTCCATCCAAGGTGAATAGACTCAAGCATGAAATCACAACTTTTAGTCAACTCGATAGTGAAAACCTTCATGAAGCATGGGTGAGGTTTAAGGAGATGCTCAGACAATGTCCTAATCATGGACTCACACCAAAGGAGCAGAATCAGTATTTTTACCTAGGCCTCACCCCTTATTGCCGTTCCATGGTTGATGCTACTGCAAGAGGTACATTGAGTACAAAGACAATTAGAGATGCATCTAACCTGTTTGAAACAATGAGTCAACAATATGAGATGTGGC
>CAVNYN010220688.1:0-15633 GCA_963692815.1 Nyctanthes arbor-tristis
GCATGCACGTGCATGTGTGGGTGGTAGTGTTAATAACATAGGAACCTGTGCAGCATTATACCAAAACAATGGATGGAGTAGCATCTTTAGGATGTGGTAAAGCAATTGATGCAGCCTGGTCAACATATTCTTCAATCTGTCTAAGTTCAAGCAAAGATTTTGCAGGTGGTAGTTCTTGTATCATGTGAGAAACATCTGAATTTTCTTGCACCCAATGGCAATTCTGGAGGTTTTTGTTGAAATTTAGATCTCCTGAAGAGTCTAATATATATGCATTCTCAGCCCCATGTGAAAGATCCTACAATTATATCGAAAATCCTTCATTTTTGCTCATAAAAATGGATCATGTGTATCCCTAGTAAAGTTTACTTGTTAATCTATCTCCATCTTGATATCTTCATAGTAAGACTAAGCAAAACATATAACTAGTAGTCCAAGAAAAATTTATTCAATAAACATGCATTTCCAAGATACATGGAAGGTTATAGGAAATATGTGATAATTTGGAACTAATAGAATAACTTTAACATTGATATTGATCCAGGAACAGCCGAACCACTACAAGGATGCAGACTTCATGCTATGAAAAGAAATCATAAGCAGTCACCCATCCCAGATTGACTTACCACATGCGATTCATTGATTGGTTCAATGTATTGATTTGTGTAACTAACAGAGTCATCAGAGTACAGTATTAATTTTTTGTCTTCGGCAGCAGTACTATTCAAGCTTATTGCATTGATCTCAAAATCCTCTTCCACATAAACTTCAGCTTCAACTTCGACCCTAGCTTTATGTGAATGCCTAAATACTTCATCATACAGTTTTTTACTGACCATTGGCTGTGGTGAAAAATGACTAGCAGGACTACTTGTGCACCCGTGCAAACCTCCCTTTTGCATCCGTTGAACAGAAAAGGCTGGAATTCTAATGGACGGAATAGAAGGTGCTTCAGTTCCTTCAGTCAGCCAATCCTTGTAGTACAAGGCAAATTGGTAAGTTGCTGAATCCAGATTTTCATTATACACTTCATCAAGAAGCTTCAGATTTGTTGAAATTGGTGAATCAGACAAACAATCAACTTCTTTGTCATACCAAAGCTTCAAATCTGAAAAATGAGGAAGAAATATTTGATCCCACAAATCAAGCAGTAATGTCGTCCTCGCCTGGTACGGTGAATCGCAAAGTACTTGAAGAAGATGTTTTGCTGCAATTCTTTCCTTTTTCTGTAGCATATATATCACACTGAGGTACAAATGAGCACAAGCTGATAACTTCAAATTAGGAATTCCAGATGTAAAGCCATCTTTTAAATCATTGGAATTTAATCCTGTAATAACACTAAGTTGTAAAGAAGCTTTTTTCAGTTCTTTGGCCGTTGCATTATCCTCAGCAGCCCTTTCAATGATTTCTATAGCTTGTTCAAGATTTTCTATGATTTTGCATTCAGTGTCAAGGCCTCGTTCTAGTCCAATAAAATTGAGGGAAGCAAAACTATTATGATGAAGGGACGTCCTGAAGTCCCCATCTATTAGAAAACGTTTGATGTAACCACTCAAAATAGAAATCATGGCTTTAATAGCTGCTTCATCAAGAGCAGGAGTATCAAGAGTCTGTTCGGGCCGACCTTGTCTCTGACTCCGACTTTCATCAAAAGTTTTGTCAAGAATCTGTTCAGGCCGGTCTCGTTGTAGGCTCTGACTTTCATCGAAAGTTTTGCCTTTTTCAGAAATAACTTTGAACTCAGGCTTTTTAATGTTTTTCCGTGAATTGTCACTAAAACTTCTTCGTTGAGGAGCATCTACAGAAAAGCGTTTGGAATTATTCCTAACCACTGCATCGTTCCCTGAAAGCTGCCGGCCTCGCCCTCTTTCCTCATAAACTTCATTTGAATATATATCTTTATATGGCATGCTAATTCCCACTTCAACAATCTCATTACTCCCTGCAGTTTCTTTTACCTCAGAACCTCGGAAATTTTCACGTGAACTAATGCTAAATCTCTTGGCATCCCATGAATCTTTATAACCTCTTCTTTCGAGTTCCACCTGAGTTTCCGTCTTCGATTCCCATTCTATTTCTTGCCTTCTATTAAGATCATCCCTTGGATTCCTATCTTTTAGACTATAACTTGTTGAAAATTCACCTCTAGAGTTCTTTCGAGGTATATCAGATTTTGTCCTCTCTGTCCTTTTAACAGAAGATGAAGAACTGGATTCGCATTTACCTCGTGACGGATAAAGAGGTATACTTTTTCCATCTGAACCGAAGGAATCTAGGCATCATTTTTGCTTTTCTCTTAAACCCTTCTGCAGCAAGAAGCTCTTCCAATGACATTGCCATTTCATTCAATTTCAGACCTTGTTAGAGCCTATTTACGCCAAAGCAATCAAAGGTTACACTTATGAAAATATGAAATACTAAACACAATCACTTTTTCATATCTTCAGTTTAGTCAACAGTCATATTTGGATGAGCTTAAAAATTAATTTTTATGGCCAAATAAGTTCTGCAGTTTTAGAGGTTACTTGTTGCTATTTCTTTCTAGGAACTTACTTTTCTAATGTCTTCACTCACTTTCTCAAGAAATAATTTCAACACACTACTGACTCGCGTATAACATTAAATTCTGTAATTCCTAAGATTCAGAAACCTCAGGCTAACTTCAGATTATCTTTAAATTCTCATAAGTTCTTTACACTCCATAAAACTCTTGAATAATTCTGGTTTCTAAAATTTTTACCTGCTCAAATGAACTTGGTCAATCATGTTCCATTAAATAATCACCCGTAAACATAAAGTTTTTCTCGGAAGTATATGCAACATCCATGTATAAAAAGAAAAACACTCAGAAACCCCATAAGGTAACAACAATAAACCCCAATCAAGAACAGAGAAAAAATCCCAATACCTTTTTAACCTGCTTCTTGAAAGTACAAATCCTTGATCCGAACCCAGAATTCTCTCTCCAAGAACATAGCACCATAAAGTGGGTGCCTTGACCCGGTTAAGATCCTTGCAAAACACTATGAGAACCAAGATGAACAGAGACAAAGAAATGCCAGGGATTTCACTGGAATGGGAGAGGAAGAAAATGACCGAAATGCCGATGCGACAATTGGAATTCATTGGTTTATATTAAGGAAATGGACAATACAAAAAACAAATCAAGGGGTTTATGGTTTGATGTTACAATAGGCAACAAGCCAGAGGATCAAGCCAGAGAAAAACAAATGAAAATTGACAAACAAGAAAACGCTAAAGATTACAGATGTTACATAGCTAAATTAAAATGTGAAGAATACAATAAAGTATGTCTGTAAACTGTGGAGAAATCAGTAATATAAACGGGAATATTACGCATAATCATTTGTTTGCAGGCCAGCTTTATAAACAATGCTGTTCCAAATTCCAACTGCCGCCCCAACCCCAGCCCTTTCTCTATCTCTCCTTGTCATCATTTTCGTTAGACAAAAACTTTCTTCTCGTTGAATAGAGTGGGCTGAAATAACCAATAGAATTGAATCCTTCAAACTCATCAGAGTTGAAGTAATCTTCAGAGAACCCCCAGTCCACATCGGACACACACAGCGCTCAGATTGGACAATGTGACAATGTGTGCTTGCGTCCCCTTCAATTTCATCAAGTTTACTACATTCGCATTTATATTTTGTTTATTTACTATTTTCTTTCGTTTTTTTTCCTAACATTACGGGGTGGAGAATCGAACCCTTAACTAACAACATAAAATAATTAATGTGAATGCCATAGACTACAAAAGTCTTGTCACCAATTCGATTTTTATATCAATTTAATTGAACATAATTCCTACATATATTTACATTTATATATTGTTTATTCAAAAATTTAAGAATTCAAAAATTTAATTCTTAAATATCATATTTTGTTTATGGATTCATCGTCAACCTATTACGATCACTTGATAATCACATTAAATGTGTTGGTAACACATATCTACGCCACAAGCCACACTCATGGCATTCACACTAACGTAGAAAAATGGGGTTGTAAGAGCATCCATAATGGTTGTGCTAATTTTAATTATCCACGTAAGTAAGGAAATGTAGTTTTAGTTATTATTGCTAAACGACAAATGTGTAAGTTTATTTTGACAACTCTTAATGATCCCAATGAAAGAGTTAAATTTAGCCATTCAAGATGGAAATGGGGAAAGGCTTCTCCAGATAATTTCTATTTTGAGATGCATCCATTACTATAGAGAGAGTTTTCGGTAGGACGGTCCTATCTGTCCAGTGGTGGAAACATCCACTTATATTATGACAAATAAAATTAAACTTTATTTAAATATTTTTTTTCTTTTCTCTCTCTTAATTTAATGAAAACAACTCATTTGTATTGATTTTAAATAAAATAAAATCTCAAATATCTCTCTCTTTTTGTTGAAGATCTCCAAATAAAATTTTTTTCTTAATTCTAACTTGCAAATCCCGTCAAAAAAATTCTAAGTTGGAAAATTAGAGATGAAACTTTTTTTGTTAATGCTTAACTTTCCCCTTAAAATTGCTAACTTATTTAAATGTTAATTAATCTAATTATATATATAAATCTTTATGCATAATTAGTAGGCACATCAATAATACATTAAATTATATTCTTTTCAAAACAAATGCATAATTGTTTAATCACTTGACATTTTACAATCAACAACATTTGTATTATTATTTTATTCATGTATATAATGAAATTAACATAACATTAACATTAAACAAGTTAGAATTAACAATATATATATGTACAATCGGCTAAATTTACAACTTAGAATTAGTAAACAAAATGGTTTGAGGTTTTATTTAAAGTTAATTAGTACACTTGGTCTTTCAAAAAAAAAGAGATTAATACATTTAGTGTTATTTAATTGGGTAGTTTTTATTAAATTAAGAGAGAGAAAATAACAATATATATAAGTGAAATTTAATTCCACTTGTCATATGGTTAATAGACTGTCGTATCACTAGACATATACGACCGTCTTACTGAAGACTCTCTCATTACTATAGGTCTGGAGAGCAAATGACGAGCCAATTAATAGGTTAATAAAGTCAGCATTAACCACTTTAGTTAATTATTTAAGTGAAAAACGTTAGTCGGTCATCAGATTTTGGAATCTCATTATGTTCTATTTGGTGAGTAGATTGTCGAGTTTTAATTAAATTTTCTATACCAATTTCAGGTGGATGAGAAATTAAATCACATTTGAGCCGCTTAATATGTAAAACGGCTATTCACTTTCAGTTGCCTCCGTTGCGATTCTCAATGGATCAATTAACTCATCAACTTGTGAGAGTCAGACCTAGCATATAAACACCATAGAACGAACAATGATGGCGATTTTTAGATCTTGATGTGGTGGAGCCAATCTATATTAATTAATATTAATTAAACGAAAGGAGTTGCGGTACGTTTATACTACAGTTTTCCCTCCAAAAAATCTTTTAGTAGGGTTTTTTTATAAATTTTATTTCATATTGTGGTTATTTGTGTGGTATTCTAAATTTTTCAATTTTTATAAAAAAAAATTTATTCAGTTTTGCTTTATACATTCATCATTTTGAAATAAAATTCACTATTAAATTTAATAACTAATAGATAATTATCATCATTTAATTGTGTAAATTATAGATAAACTAGATATTTTTCATCCGTGCGTTGCACGAGTAGAGTTATAATATACATTCATATAAAAATTGACGTGTGCGTGTAGATATCATGTTATAAATAATTTATAATATACTAATTGCATTATCTAGAATTATGAATTGATATGTGAATTATAAATCACCAACCTATATAAAGTTCTAATAATTAGGAATCAAATGATCGAATCACACTTAACTATAGTAACTATGAGTCTAATATCGTGCGTTGTATGGGAAGACTAATTGCCAAAAAAAATTCAATAATAATGAACAATAAAATCTTGAACAAATACGCGCCTTCCGATTTGCATAACAAAATCAGCAAATATACAGTTTTAATTTATTATTTGACACATTAAATTAATATTTTATTAATAATATGTTAATAGTTACCCGTTTATATACTCGATTAATACTTTACTATATTTTACGTTTATATAATCCAACTTATTTAAATATTGTTAGTTAACAGTCTAATAATACATGTCGAGTATGTACATATCTGTATTCACTCAATACCTGTTGACATAAAAATTCTCACTCATAAGAAAATCACCCTCCCGACATACTATTTTAACCGAATAATATCTTGTTTCCTCACATATATTTTTAAATGAGCGATGCTTTATTTTATTTGTACAAATACCCATAATAATTATTAGTGTTCTAAAAAGCGCGCTTAGGTGCGAAGCGCGGCCTTCAGGCTTCGCTTTTAGGTTAAGCAGTGAAAAAAGTGGTTAACGGTTTTCGTTGACCATCTAGGCGCAATTAAACGCACTTAGGCGGGATTAGGCGCGCCTAGGCGGTCAACGAAACCGTTGACCGCAAATTTTTTTCAATATTGATCTCTTAGTCACATTTGGGTCATTTCATAGCTAATGGTCTAAATAACAATATTGGGGCTTTTTTTCTTGTTTTGGGCCATTTAATAACTAAAAGTCTAAAACTCAATAATGTTAGGCCCATTAGACATTGTCATTAAACCCAATAACAGTAGGAGTCATCCACCTTTTGCCTTTTAAAAATACTAAATTGTATAATATATCTTAAAATTTTAATGTAAATATAATATTTATGTTTTTAGATGTGTTTTTCAATTTAGTATACATCATTTTAAATATTTAACAGTTTTAGATTGATTAAAAATTAAAAAATATAAAAAACAAAAAACGCTTTTTAAGGCTTAAGCGCCGCCTAGACGCGCTTAAGCTTAAAAAGCTTGAAGTTTCGGGGCGACGCTTTTCCGCGCTTCAAGCTTTTTAGAACACTAATAATTATATTGATAAATAAAATATCAATATGATAGACTTTTTTAATCCAAAATTGATATGTTAATAGTTATGTCTGAAATAAATTATTGCTTTTTATTTTATATATGTTTGAACAAATTTCTAGTGTCATACCTAGTTGTTTGTCGATTTTTCTTATTAAGTAAATCACCTTTTTATGGATGAACACTCATATTTACAACATGAAATGAGATAATTCACTAGTTAATTAATTTTCATTTTCCTTTAGGTTCCGAATTAACTTTGTAACTAAAATTTATCACGTCATTTAATACAAGTTTAAACTCCCATGAACCTCTTTTCTTTTCTCATTTTAGGATTAGTTAGGAAACAAGTTTGGTTATCTATTTTTTACTCGTTTTTACTACACACTACATCAAAATTTGCATAAAGAACAAATTATGCTAACCAACTTATTTTATTCATAACTTGCCGAGTAGTGGGATTGGAAAACTTTTACATAAAAAATATGTTTCCAATCCATACAAAAGTCATTCATTATAGTACACACTAAGTGTTACATATGCAAGTACCTAGTTTACTCTAATATCATGCTATCATATTAAGTGAAAAACATAGGTTTATCCACCATAAACCTATCATGGTAGATGTGGGCATGAGTGTAGGCACAATATATATTAAGTTCATAGGTTGTGCCCAAGTACATAAGAAATTGTGGGCGTCTTCATAGTATTCCCACAAGTCCGTCTCTATTACTTGTGATATTGGACTCCCGCTTGAGTTCTCCCTCCAAGTCTCGGCTTGCTTTTCAAACACCTTGCGAATGAACATCTACAAAATTTGTTAAACATTGAGTGAGTACTAGGTACCCTGTGAGTAACATAATGTATTGGTTTGCCATAAGACTTCAAGAAAATCATTTTTCAATTACAAGTTCCATAAGCGAAATATACACAAACCTCTTCAAATGTATAATAGGGCCCAGCCACTAGGATCAACAACTACCCATAGCGCGCAATCATATCATTCAAACGCCAAATTTCTCATGGCAATACGAGGATACATGGATCCATAATAACTCCGGTTGACCCTTACCGAAGTTTCAGAAAGCATTATCAATCAAAGCAGACACCATGCCAATCATTCTTATTCCGGGTCATAGAATAAGTTATAGCATCGGAACAATTCAAAGTTATTCATTACAGAAGAGGTAGGGCAATACTAGTGATGTGTATGCAAGAAAACATTTAATTTCTTATCAATATAAGACATCAAATAATCATTCTTTTCACAAAGAGATGGCATGCCAATAGAAACCAAGCCATTAGTTACTCACCTTGCTTTTGTTCCTTGTAAAGATTTGTGGATGTCTAGATGTGGCTCAAATACCTTCAAACCTTTGGATATTCTTCAAGTAAGATAGCTTTCCAAGTAGGGTGTTGTATGTATATGAGGAACGGCTTGTTTGGAAGACAAAAGATAGGTTTTTGAAGGCTTCTTAAGGGTTTTCTAAGTTCTCTTCAATATATGGACGAATTTTCCCAACTAGTTTCTAAACGTCCTTGGATTCCACCAATGGAAGGGCTCCTAATTGTCCCTAAGTGCATTAATACCCATCCAATAGAAATAGCTCCAAGTGTACATTCATGAGAATTCTTGTTTCTTACAATTGCCAAGTGTTATCTCATTTTATTCATGTGAGAAAACTCAATGGTCCAAGTGTCCTCTAAATTTTTCTATTTATCTCTTAATGAATCCTTCAACTTAAGACATTTTATAATTAGTGCTTGGCTTTTTGACTATATCATTATAGTATCTTATTTCTTATTTAAGCCTTCTTTGGTCTCAAACTTGTTACCCGATTTTTGCCTTTATGTTTCTTTTGGTAATAGTACTAACTAATGAATATAGTTGATACAACTCAAGAAACCGTTTTTCGTCCTCATTAAAGCCTACGAGAATGTTCTCAATTTCTTACTAAATGTCACAGCTAATTAGCCGATTACACAGATGTTTTCAAATTATTATAGCATGTTTTGAAAAATCACTTACCGAATCCTTATGGTAAATCATTATTCAAGGTTTAAGTCAAAATAAAATTTTTCAATTTTTCGGAGTGTTACAATCTATCCCCCTTAAAAGAATTTCGTCCTCGAAATTCAAAAATTACCTGTAAACAGTTCAGGGTAGTGTTTCCTCATTTCGTCTTCTCGTTCCAACGTTTCTTCTTCTAAAATCTCACTTTTCCATAGCACGCGGACGTGGGGTACTTCTTTGTTGCGTAATCTTTTTGTTTCTCGCATTAATATCTTCACAGGCCATTCCTCTAAGGTTAAGTCAGGTTGTATATCAGAAAGAGTTTCCAGAAGAACATGAGAAGGATCCGATACATATTTTCTTAATGTTGAGATATGGAATACCGGATGTATCCGACTCATTCCTTCTAGTAACTTCAATTCATACGCCACTTCTCCAATTCTTCTTATTATTTCAAATGGCCCAATATAGCGAGGAGTCAATTTGCCTCGTTTTCCAAAACGAAAAAGTTGTTTTATTGGGGAGATTTTGACAAATACCTTATCCCCTATCTCAAATTCTAACGGTCGTCGCCTTTGATCCGCATAACTTTTCTGATGATCTTGAGCGGCTTTTAGTTTTTCTTTAATTTTCTCTACTACTTTGATTACCTCTTCCATCATTTCTGAATTGGTTATTTTCCTTTCTCCCACTTCACTCCAATACAACAGTGATCGACACTTCCTCCCATATAATGTTTCGTATGGTGCCATTTGAATAGAAGAATGGTAGCTGTTATTATATGAAAATTCCGCCAGTGGTAGGTAATAATCCCATTTTTGTGGATATTCCAATGCACACGCTCGAAGCATGTCCTCAAGGGTTTGGATAGTACGTTCAGATTGTCCATCGGTTTGGGGAAGGAAAGCAGTACTAAAATTCAATCGTATCCCCAAAGTTTAGTGAACTTCTTTCCAAAATCGCGGGTCTCGATCAGAACTAATAGAAACTGGAACACCATATAACCTTACAATTTCCCGAATGTATATCTTAGCAAGTTGCTCTATTTTAAAGGTCATCTTAATAGAAATAAAATGGGCTGACTTTGTTAGATGATCTATGATTACCCATATTGCATCATATCCTTTGAGTACCTTTGGTAGACCACTAACAAAGTCCATTGTTATTTTTTCCCATTTCCATTCGGGAATCTCCAATGGTTGCAATGTTCCAGCAGGTTGTTGATGTTCTGCTTTTATTTGTTGGCACGTGAGGCATTTAGCCACAAATTCTGCAATATGTTGTTTCATGTTGGGCCACCAATATAATTTCTTTATGTCGAGATACATCTTAGTAGAACCCGGATGTAGAGTGTATGGAGTGCTATGCGCCTCTTTCAAAACACATTCCCGTACTTCCCCTGTTTCTAGTACATACACTCTATCTTTGTATCTCAATAGCCCTTGGCTTGATATATTATAAGGAGATTCTTTTCCATTCTTCAGATTGTCCCGCGTCTTTTTAGCAAATAAATCAGTCTCTTGCTTTTCTTTAATCTGTTTCATTAACATTGGTTCCACAGCCATGGCCCCTAACTTTGCATCTCCATTTGGCAAGATTTCCAATTCAAATTTTTTAATTTCTCGTTGTAGCTCCTTAGGCGTCTTTTCATTCACGGTGGCTTTCCGACTTAAAGCATCGGCGACCACATTTGCTTTCCCTGGGTGATAATTTATTGAACAATCATAATCTTTTATTAACTCAAGCCACCTCCGTTGCCGCGTATTCAGCTCCTTCTAGGTAAAGAAATACTTTAGACTTTTATGATTAGTATAGATTTCACATTTTGCTCCGTAGAGATAGTGTCACCAAACTTTCAAGGCAAACACTATAGCGGCTAGTTCTAAGTCGTGGGTGGGATAATTCTTTTCATAAGGTTTCCATTGCCTAGAAGCATACGCCACGACTTTGTCATTTTGCATTAACACGCAGCCAAGTCCATATTTAGAAGCGTTACTATAAATAGTAAACTTGCCACCTTCCTCAGGGATGGTGAGAATAGGTGTTGTGGTTAGCCGCTTTTTTAACTTCTCAAAACTTCTTTCACAGTCTTCCGTCCATTTGAATTGTATATTTTTCTTGGTTAATTGTGTCAGAGGGACTGCGATTTTTGAAAAATCTTTAACAAATCTCCGATAATATCCTGTCAATCCTAAGAAGCTTCGCACTTCTGTAGGGGTCGTGGGCTGAGGCCAATTTATCACAGCTTCAACTTTACTCGGATCAACTGAAATTCCTCTTTTATCCATGACATGACCAAGGAAAATTACTTTCTCGGTCCAAAATTCACATTTTGAGAACTTTGCGAGAAAAATATTTTTCTCGCAAAGTCTACAACACCAGGTGTAAATATTGGGCATGTTCTTCTCGAGACCTTGAATAAATCAGTATATCATCGATAAATACAATCACAAATTTGTCCAAATATTCCTTGAATACCCGATTCATAAGGTCTATAAAAGCCGCAGGAGCATTAGTCAAACCAAATGGCATGACTAAAAATTCAAAATGCCCATATCTTGTGCTAAAGGCGGATTTGGGGATATCTTCTTCCTTTATTTTCAATTGATAATACCCGGATCGCAAATCAATTTTTGAAAAGATTGCTGACCCTCTAAGTTGGTCCAACAAATCATCAATGCGTGGAAGAGGGTACTTGTTCTTTACTGTAACCTTATTTAACCCCGATAATCAATACACATCCGCATAGATCCATCATTCTTCTTTACAAAAAGAATGGGTGCACTCCAAGGGGATGTGCTTGGTCGAATAAAGCCCTTGTCGAGTTCATCTAACTAAGTCCGGAGTTCCTTTAATTCGGTTGGTGACATATGATATGGGGCTTTAGAAATTGGTTCAGTACCAGGATATATCTCAATACCGAATTCGACCTCACGATCTGGGGGTAATCCGGGTAATTCATCAGGAAATATGTCCAGATATTCTTGAAGTACAGGCAAGGATGAAAGTGAGATGGAATTTTCAACCTTTATTTGATGTAAGCTAACCCAAAATGGCCTTGTTTCAAGAGTTTATAAGCTTAAAAGGCTGAGATTATTATTCGGGTGCTTTTCAGAGGCTTGCAAAAATATATGGAGTTCTTTTCAGAAAATTTCAGGGTTCGGGCTTAACAATCAATAGTCACCTCATGCTTGTATAACCAATCTATCCCCAAAATTATATCAAAATCTATGAGATCAAAGAGGATTAAGTCTAAAGGGTATATAACCTCTCCTATTTGAATTTTTGCATCAGGTATCCCATCCCTTGCTACATAAGTCACTCCGGAGGACAATTTAACATTCATTTCTAATGACATTGGAACTATTGCCAAATTTGCATCTTGAGCAACATTGCAAGAAATGAATGAATGCGTAGCTCCAGAATCAAATAAAGCATATACAGGTCTACCATGAATATGGATCGTACATGTAATGACGTCATTGCTAGTGGTAGCATTTGGTTGGACCATGGCAAAGACTCTTCCTGTAAGATTGTTTGGTTTTGCATTCATTGTGCAGTCTTTAATCTTATGTCCCTCTTGCCGCAACCTAAAGCAAAGCCCCAATTCTTTTCGGCACGGACCGGGGTGTATCTTGTTACAAGTTGAGCATCGTGGGGAGTTATTCTGGAAGATTCTCCTTGAGTTTTTCCTTTTTTCGTCTCAACTTGACCCTTTGTATTTCCAAGAGACCTTTATTCCCTTTATTTTCATTCTTTCCCATTGGGCTCCATTTTTTATTGTTACTTACACCTTGAGTATAGCGAGCCCGGCTTTCTCTAGCCCGAAGAATTTTTGACTCCACTTGTTCTGTAAGTAATGCCCGATCCATAACAGAAGTAAAACCCAAGTCTTGAATTCCTGACATTAACACATCTCTGGCCAGTTTGGGTTTCAGTCCCTCAATAAATCGATTTACTTTTAACTCCGTCGTCCCAATCATATGAGTAGCAAATCGGGACAGATCCTCAAATTTCTGGGTATACTCTGTAACTGTCAGTTGATTCTGTTTAAGATGGATAAACTCATTCAATTTCTGATTCCGAGCAATAGTGGAAAAATATTTAGTGCGGAATTTCTAGCGAAATTCCTCCCAAGTCATTTCTTCCACTTCCCCCATACTTATTAGGGTGTCCCACCAATAACCTGCGCTTCCCCTTAGCATAAATATTGCACAAATTACTTTTTCTTGCTCAGGGACATGGGCATAAATAAACATCATTTCCATCGTCCTGATCCAATTTTCTGCTTCAATTGGATCTTTAGCTTCTTCAAAGATAGGGGGCTTGAGGCGATGAAACCGTTCAGTGGCATCATTCTTATCATCCCTATTTTGAGATGAATCTCCGTTCGAGTTTTGTTGGAGTAATTGGTCAATTTGACGCGTTCGTTGATTCACGAGTTGAGTTAATCTTTCTAAAGTTTGGTTGGTACTCTCGTCTTGAGACATGTTGTTATGCATGTTCATAAATTTAACATTTAGTTCAAATTATAGTACAATAACTATTTAGTATCTTTGCAAAACTTATAGTCTTTAAATAGGTCATTTGTTCATTTTCATATTGTTTTTGATTTCATTTATGTCACTAAATAATGTTATACTTAATGACAAAATTCAAAGAAATATATATTATTGTTTTTAGGGGATTAGCGGGCCCCACCTTATATAACCCGAGACAAAGATTTCAAAGTTTAATATTAAATTCGGTGCATAAACTTATATAGAAAACATATAAAATAAAACTAGGTTCAAATCAAAGAAAAATCTTCTTAATTTAAGATAAGGATTAATATTATAAGGAAAGTCGGGTTTGAGGCTCAAAAGGTCTCAAAACGTATCCCATAGATCGACTTAAAGGAAATTAGATAGTTTAGGGACTACTCGGGCAATTTCAGAAATTTTAGTGCCATGCGGCCTTACGTATAGAGCATGCGGCCGCATGGCGGCAACAAAATTTTCGCTGCCTGCGGGTTGGGCCCACGCGGCCAGCCAAAAATTTCTGCTGGCCGCTGGTTGGGCACGACATGCATGCCGCGGCCTCCCGCGGCCGACAGCGCCAAGGACGGAGGGCAACCGTTCCTTTTCGTCCGAGCTTCTTGTCCCATTTTAACCCTTTTTTTTCTTGCTTTCCTAGTTCTTATTTTAATTCCAAGGCCTACCTTAATATAGGTAAGGTTCACTTAGTATCCTTTAGGATTGTCTTATTCTAGTACTTTGTAGGGTAGCTACTTAGTTTTTCATCTAACCTAGCAATTTTCATCTTAACCCCAGAGAAGGTTAGCCAAAATTTAGCATACTATATAGCCATTAACTCTTAATTTTCATGTAATTAACAAGTATGAACTTTCCTTTAGAAAGCTTATACAAGGCTACTTATACTACTTATATTTTTTGCTAAATGGTTACTTACTTGCAAGCCAATCGGAGGATGTCTCATGCGGAGTAGGATACACAAGTAATTGCCCTTGGAACGCCGCTATGATACCACTATTGTCATACCTAGTTGTTTGTCGATTTTTCTTATTAAGTAAATCACCTTTTTATGGATGAACACTCTATTTATAACATGGAATGAGACAATTCACTAGTTAATTAATTTTCATATCGCTTTAAGTTCTGAAGTAACTTTGTAACTAAAATTTATCACGTCATTTAATACAAGTTTAAGCTCCCATGAACCTCTTTTCTTTTCTCATTTTAGGATTAGTTAGGAAACAAGTTTGGTTATCTATTTTTTTTACTCGTTTTTACTACACACTACATCAAAATTTGCATAAAGAACAAATTATGCTAACCAACTTATTTTATTCATAACTTGCCGAGTAGTGGGATTGGAAAACCTTTACATAGAAAATAGGTTTCTAATCTATACAAAAGTCATTCATTATAGTACACACTAAGTGTTACATATGCAAGTACCTAGTTTACTCTAATATCATGTTATCATATTAAGTGAAAAATATAGGTTTATCCACCATAAACCTATCATGGTAGAGGTGGGCATGAGTGTAGGCACAATATACATTAAGCTCATAGGTTGTGCCCAAGTACATAAGAAATTGTGGGGCGTCTTCATAGTATCCCCACAAGTCCGTCTCTATTACTTGTGATATCCAACTCCGGCTTGAGTTCTCCCTCCAAGTCTCGGCTTGCTTTCAAACACTTTGCGAATGAACATCTACAAAATTTGTTAAACATTGAGTGAGTACTAGGTACCCCGTGAGTAACATAATGTATTGGTTTGCTATAAGACTTCAAGAAAACCATTTTTCAGTTACAAGTTTCATAAGCGAAATATACACAAACCTCTTCAAATGCATAATAGGGCCCAACCACTAGAATCACCAACTACCCGTAGCGCGCAATCATATCATTCAAACGCCAAATTTCTCATGGCAATACGGGGATACATGGATCCATAATAACTCCGGTTGACCCTTACCGAAGTTTCAGAAAGCATTATCAATCAAAGCAGACACCATGCCAATCATTCTTATTCCGGGTCATAGAATAAGTTATAGCATCGGAACAATTCAAAGTTATTCATTACAGAAGAGGTAGGGCAATACTAGTGATGTGTATGCAAGAAAACATTTCATTTCTTATCAATATAAGACATCAAATAAT